>OX451217.1:71132358-71430981 GCA_949628195.1 Phasia obesa | reverse complement strand
GTAGCGAAATATCGAATATAAAAATAAATTTAAAAATTTTTATAAAAAAGACCTAGAGCTTAAAAACTTAATTATAAAATTTTGAAAAGGTCAAAAATTACAATAATTGTTTATGATTTTAATTGGAAATGAGACTCTTTTTATGAACAAATTGTTCACATTTTTGAATTGTGACTCTTTTTATAAAATAATTCAATCCTTCTTTGCTTATAACCATTTTAATGATATCTTGTTTATAATACATTTACTTCAAAATAAATATTTGCTGATAACGAAATTGATTGCTTATTGCAGTAATAATGAAAATATTTAAATATAAAAAATTTTTGCATTTTATACCGTACGAACAAATAATAAATAATTAAAATTTAATATGACGAGTCCAAACCTACAACACTTTTATGTGTCTTTGCCTCTTAGAGGATGTACACAGTGACAATAAAAGTTATAGATCTGTGCAAAAGTGAAACAACATACTTAATTTAAAATTTTATATTTTTGTTTATGGGTTAGTTTCGATCATCAATTTCTTGTAGGGTGTATTTAAGATATAAGATATACATAATAGAGGCCTGCAAAAAAGTATTTGAAAATCAAACACACCCTCATTTTTAAATGGTTTGCACGCATATTCCTTGTATTACAACAACATAAAATACTGTCGTATACTGTTCGTAGCACGAAGCAAATACTGAAGTTCGTGTACAAGATTATTGTTTAATACTCTCAAGACAGTATTTGTTCGTAACAAAGCCTTCAATGACAGTAGAGAAAAAAACTAAACACTCCAAGAATTTAAAAATATACAACTGAAGACCATCATTTTCACTTGTATTTTGTGTTTGTTTAAATGCTTCTGTTGTTCTTATGTGTGTCATATGAAAGATTGGATGCTTTGTAGAAATACGATGAAGTTATTTAAGAGAATAATAAAACTATTTTTTAAGTACAATTTTTAGAACTTAATTATTAAATTTTAGGGTAATTTATATTATTCATTAATTCCAATATTGATTTTTTATTGAAAGAAAAAAATAATTTGTAGATAACCAATTGTTCTACTGAAGAAGGAAGTAAAAAGTTAAAATTCATATTTAAATAAAGCCTACTAAAGATAATTAACCAATAGTTGAGTTTAATCAAATTAACTATTAGCTAATTTAAAATGAATTAGCTAATATACGCAAATAAAATAAATTTCCAAAGAAGTAATACGAATACGACCGCTGATTTATTAAATTTAGTAGTTTTCAATGGAAATTTGCATAGAAAAGAGTTTTAGTTTTAAGTATTGAACAAATATTTATATTTTACTGTTTTTTAAATATAAAATAACACATTTAATGTTCAATTTAAAATGTCTATATTACTTTATTGCAGTACTATTTATAAATATTCTTTTACCTTTTTATGATTTCCAAATTTCTGTATTTGAACATATTTTTTACAAGGGCATTTTTTATCCTTTTCGCGTGACATTTGTATGAAACATTTTCCTTTTCCATTTGAAAGTTTTTACCTATAATTTTTTTGCAACACCACATATGAATATTTTTTTACCTGTTTTTTATCTAGGGAAATCCTCAAATTTATGGAAATTTGTACTTATTAGCACATTTGTGAATTATCATAAAATTTGACTGCTTTTTAAATTTGAAATTACCTCTTAGGCACTTTAAATGAAACATTTTCCCGTCAATATTCAATTGTAAATGTAATATTATTTTATAGCAACACTATTTATGAGTACACTTTTACCTGTGTTTTAGGGACATTCCCGAAAATGCTTTTTGTGTAGCAGATTTTTTAAAACCAAAATTATTATCCTTTTTTACACATAATAAATTTTGGTTTAAAATAGACCAGTAAGTAATAAAAATATTCATAAAACAATAAAAAAATATTTTCTATTTATATATATAAATGAAAGTACCAATAACAGTTTTCTAATCAGTATTTAAAAAGAGCCTGTGGAGTGCTACACATATTTATTTGACATAATTTAAAGTGAAAAATAACGATTTTTAATATTTAATATGACAGAAATAATGGCAAGAAAATAAAATTTTGAAAAAATTACATTATTTGACAGTGCTTTATCATTTGTGTTTTCACATTTAGAACTCAACGCAATCAGATTGCAATGAAGTAATGGACAATGCCATTATAAAGGCAAATATTTTGTCTGGTAACTTTAAGATTACCACAAAAAGAGGCAGAAGTAAGGTTTGGGATGTTTACGGAAAAATACAGAATAATGGCATCGAGATAGAAAAAAAAGTCGCTTGCAGAAAATGTTTTTCCGTGATGAAGTATGATGAGAGGAGCACATCAAATTTAGTTAAACATAAATGTTATCTCGCTATTAAGGAAGCTAATGTTTCTAGGATAGAAGTAAACATGGACATAAAAAAGGAAGCAACAAGACTCCTTTTACAATGGTGCATTGAAAATTGCCGACCTTTCCACTTTGTAGAGGACAGTGGGCTCAAGCAGTACTCGGAGTTTTTGGTTTCAGTTGGAGCAAAGTATGGAACAAATGTTGACATCGAAAGTTTACTGCCCCACCCTACGACAATATCACGAAATATCGGAAAAAAATATGAAACCGTTTTCGCCAATATCAAACATGAAATAATGTCACACTGTAAAAATGGATACGGATTGACGTCAGATATATGGACCGATAACTATTTGCGGAAAAGTTATATTTCGTTAACTATCCACTATATAAAAAACGGTCAATTATATGCAAGGCTGCTAGGTCTAATTTCCATGGATGGAGAAAGATGTACGAGTAAGTTAAAATTGTTATTACATATTTATTTTTTTATTTCATTATAGGGCAATAAAAATTAACTTAATTATTTCATATCTTACGTCTCCTTTTAGGTGATATTATACGGTCAAAAACCGAAAACTTGCTAGGGAAATATAACTGCAAACTGGAAGAAGCAATTATGGTAACGGATAGAGGCTCAAATATGATGGCAGCATTTAATATTTATCCACGCATTAACTGTGTAAACCACCTTATTAACAACGTGGTAGAAAAGGCTATAAAGCAAGTAGAAGAAGTGGCAGGCATCATGAATATTTTAAAACCGTTCGAGCAGGCATCTAAAACACTAGAAGGCGAAAAATATGCAACTATACATCTCGCTTATGTATATATCAGTGGATTAATGGACAACTGCAAACCTGAAAATGACGAAATTGAAATTATAAGGCGATTTAAAGAAATATTGTACCATAATTTACAAACCACTGTGTTTTCCAATCTTTCCACGATGCACAAAATTGCACATTTTCTTTTTCCGCCTACAAATAAATTGTTACAATTTTCTGAAGAAGACAAAAATCTTATAAAGTCTAAATGTATCGAGGAACTAAAGCGATATTAGCGCAATGAAGACAGTACACCAAATAAAGAGACGTCATCAGCCAATAACACAATTATTTCAGTGTATTTTAAAAACTTTGTTGCGCCTGCATCAAATTTAAGTGCCGAAGATAAAATTACTGAAGAAATACAAATGTACCAAAATTTAAACATTCCATTTAAAGACAATTTCGACGTAATTAATTGGTGGCATTTACAACAAACGCAATTTCCTCTACTATATAGGTTAAGTTGTAAAATATTGGCCACTCCAGCCAGTAGTGCAGCGTCAGAGAGAGTGTTTTCCGTTGCTAGGCAACTGCTTTCAGAAAAGAGGACGAACATATCAAACTCCAAAACCTTTAAATACATGATGTATCTACACATTAATACTGATGAAACACCAATTTTTAGAGACAATGACATCATTTAACCATTTGTTACTAGCGTATAATGTTCACATTAACTTTTTATTTATGTCTTATTTTTATTAAAAAAAAACAATAAAATAATTTTTTAAACACAATAATTTTTTAATTTTTTCCTCTTTCAAATAACCGCAAGGTGTCTGAAAAATATATATGTGCACATGTGTTATGAAAATTTTTCATTAAAAATCAATACCATTAATGAAAAGAAAACTAATGAAAAAAAATTTAGCCATATTTAAAATTCAATGCTTATTAATAAATATAAATTTCTATAAAAATTGATATTCATATGCACATATGTGCTTTTCAATTAAATAAATTTTAAATATAAAATTAAAGCAACATTGCGTTATATTGCAATGCTAAACCAAATTTTTTTCAATATTTTATTCAAAACAGACAATTAAATCATTTTTGTTTGAGAAGTTAAAATTATACATTGATTGATAAATTAATATGAAAATGTTGTGATTTTACTCACCCTTTAATTTCTGAATTCAAATTTTATAATTGTTTTTATAGCGGGCTTAGCAATACAGGTTCTTGAATCACAACCTATCATATAAAGAAAAAATTTCCAAAATCGGTCCACAAATGATTGAGTTATGAGCTAACATACATAAAAAAAACAACATTCACACGAATAAATAACCTACTTCTTTTTGAAGTCGGTTAAAAAGTACCAAACAATAGTTATACACAAGAAAGAGAAACAAAATTCTTATAAAAGATATAATAAACATATGGTTGCAATGCTGTCTTTACAATTTACTTTAGAAATGTTTAAATAAGTCTTGAAATACCAAGACATCTTGAAATGTCAAGACGTTTTAAAACATTTAAAACGTCTTGTTGTTATTAAGACATATCAAGACATCAAGACATTTAGCAAATACACACAAGAAAGTATTTGTTTTTTTTATTTCTACAGTATTTAACAGTGTTTGTTTCTCGCGACTTCACTTCAGTTTACCATTTAAAAAATATGGCATGTCTTGATTGTGTGTTCAAATGGATTTGTGCAGGCCTCTAATACATATATAAATGTTGAGCTGATACCATCTTGTTGATAAAATATCACTACAAGGTAAGATGAAAATTTATTTCTTCAAGCTAATACCCTTTTGACAAAAAAAAAATTTTTTGAAACTTTATTAAAAATTTCAACTAAAACCTGGTACTCTGTTCAGTTTTTCATGCGGAATACTGTCAAACTACATACATAAAAAATTTGTATGAAAAATTCATGATAAAATGTTGCAGAAGTAGTACTCTGTTTTTACTGTGGAAAAACATGAAATGTTTCTGTCAACATTTTATCAAAACTGTGAAATAAAACTAATAAGCATTATTTCATGTGGAATTTTTTGTAAATTTTTTTGTGGCAAATTTTTTAAAACAATGTGATATATTTAAAAGCAATAAAATCGTAAAATTCGTCCAAATCGCGAGATAGACACTATATTTTAAATGTCAAATTTTCGTTGTGAAATAATAGATGTTGCTCAACATTTTCCACAAATTCGAACAGAGAGGCTTAAAGCGTCACAACCATAGATAACACATAGATTGTCAACTGAAACGTCAAAAACCTAAGTCAATTGTCAAAAAACCTAAGTCTAAGAATGTATTCGTAGGCAAAATTGTATAAGTGTTGGTTTTTAAATAAAATTCCCCACAGCACCTAAACTGCACATAGTTGTATAAAATATTTTGTAAAAATAGAATATTTTTTACATTCAATTTTAGATGTTAAAATTAAATAATTCTTTTGCTTTTGTAATAAAAATATGAATTTTGTATTTTTCTAATATATTTATGTGCGAAAAAAGTTAGATTGAATGCTAATTTTAAATATTTATTATATTGATTTGAAAATTTTCATCCCCTAAAAGACAAAAAAAAAATACAATATTGTGTAGAAATAAATTTCACCAAACAAATGTCAACAAAATTAAATTTATTTTGTATTAAAAAATTTAAAATACAATAAATTGTTAAATAATTTTTTGTGCAAAAATTCAAAATTGTTTAAATATTTCGAAAGTGCAATAAAATATCGCGTAATAGTGTCTAAATGTGAATAAAAATTTTACTCCCCTAAGTGTGTTGAATTCACACCGTACCCGTATGTGTGAAGAAATTTGTGGCCACGTTTTTGACATTTGGAGAGTTGGCCATCTATGTGTTATCTATGGTCACAACTCAAAATAATACAAACAAATATACACATGAGAAGGTTCAGAAAAATGGTAGTAACTCAAGAAATAGATTTATTTGGTAATAATTGCAAAAAATTTAAAAGAAAAACAGTGTAAATATATATTCAAATGGAATTTGCTTACTATACTATGTTCTGATTTTTAAATTATCTAAAAATGTAATCACAAACATTTTTTTACCTCTAATGAAAATTTTGCAATTTTGAGTTATTACCCTCTTGTTGATCAAGTGCGATATGTATGTATGTACAGTGGGGAGTTTTAATGAGTACATGTTAGTACTTACCATCGTTTACAATGCATAACTTTTTAAATAATAGTGCAAATCAAATAATTTTTGTTTTACTCTTTATTGTCTTCTTCATTGATAGAGGTATAACACTTGACCAAACAATTACTTAAACAAAATTAAACGAAAGAGAAAAAACACGGCATGTACTCACTTATGCACTTTTATAATATTGTTACGAAAGAAGAATTTATTCATTATAAGCTCTGAACAACAATACTCTCGAACAACAACAACATTAATGGCTTATTTTCTTACAATGATGGAAGAAAGAAACGCCCCATACAAAAATTCACATTGACGCATACACACACACACAGATTAAATAAACACTCTTCTGTTAAATACACAGCCACATACATAAATACAAGCATAAACAAATAAACAGCCACACACACAGGTATAAAGAAATAAATAGCCACAAACACAGGTATAAAGAAATAACCAATCACACAAACAGAAAATAAGAGCAATAACATTCGAAGCTGCCAGATATGTCTGGAATAGAACATTCTGGTGCTTTTAAAGCACCTATATAAAGTGAATCGTGCTGGCGAGTAGTATGGCAGTATTAATTTGAAAGTCAAAGAGTTAAGTTGTCGAATTTTAAGAGTGTTTAACAGTTTGCTGTATTTTTGAACAGTGGTATTAATAAATAAAGCGACTTACAGTAAAAGTATTAACAGTGTGTATTTATTTTGCAATTAAAAGAACCCAACGTAAAGTAAAAACGTAACAATTGGTGACAGAAGTGAAATTGTAAAATAAAATAACTTAAAAAAATAAAATAATAAACAACAATGAAATTTGAAGATCTTAAAGTGGAGCAGCTGAAAAAGGAGTTGAGTAAGCTGGATTTGCCAACAGCAGGTAATAAAACAGACCTACAGAAGAGGCTCATAGATGAATTCAAGCGTCGTAGCATGGACATTGGCGCATATGAGTTCGAAGAAAAAGAGGTGACAGAGGTATGTAGCCGTGAAACAACAACAGCAAGTAGCATGGACTTCAATACGATGTTCGCCGCTATGATGGAGAAAATGGGAGAAAACTCTAGAATGCTTCTAGAAAATGTACAAGAAGCTTCTAGAGCAAACAGCGACAAACTGTTAGCTGAAGTACAAGAAGTTTCTAGAGCAAACAGCGAAAAACTGTTAGCTGAAGTAAGAGGTGAAGTACAGGAAGCTTCTAGGGCTAACAGTGAGAAACTAGAAAAAGTTAACGAGAAGCTACAGGAAATTTATATAACCGTCAATAAACGTGTTGACATCTTAGAAACAAAAGTCTGCAAGTTCGATGAACAAATCTCTGCCGTAGAAGTGCAACTGTCTGGTTTAAACAGAAAAGTGAGTCTTCTAGAAACTAGTGGCGTCGAAGTACAGGTGAAGGATGTCGATGTAAAGCTGCAGGAGCTTGAAAACAAAATTATGAGCCTGGAAATAAGAGAAGGTCCAGTACGAGTAGTGACGGAAAACACAAATAGGATAAAAGCTCCCAGTTTCGACGGCACCATACCCTTCAACGTCTTCAAATTTCAATTCGAGACAGTGGCCAGTAAAAATCTATGGAGCAATGAAGAAAAAGCGATTGAGCTGATTCTGGCACTTAAAGGATCTGCAGCAGAAGTCCTCGAAAGCCTACCAACTAGCTGCAGAAATAATTATGAGGACATAATGGTGGCGTTACAGCGCAAATATGGCGGCGATCATAAAAAGGAGCTGTATAGAATGGAGCTACGTGGCAGGCTGCAGAGAGCAAATGAGACTCTTCAGGATTTCGCCATCGAGATAGAGCGCTTGGTGCAGCTAATATACCCTGGGGAAAACCATCCACTTTTAGAACAGTTCAAAGTGGAGGCATTTGTTAATGGTATTCGTGACCCAGATATTAAGCACGCAGTTTGCGCTAAGCAAAACACGTCCTTTGCTGAAACCATTACTTACGCTCTGGCTCAAGAAACAGCAAAAGTCATTTCGAGACCGCAGTCATACAAAGTGCGAAAAGTTGATGTAGCTGCTGAAGATGAGAAAACAACAATGGACGACATAAAGCAAATACTTGAATCGGTAAAGAAAGTCTTAGATGAAAGGCAAGGTAAAACAAACGCCAAGTGCTTTAATTGCGGTAAAGTCGGCCATTTTCAAAGAAACTGTAAGGCAGCAAGAAAACGATCCAGATCTGTTTCGCCGCCAAGAAACAATAAACGTGCGACTCATGGAACATCTCGAGAGTCGTTAAACTAAAGAGAGCTAGCACTACGGGGCATGAGCTAGCTCCCACAACCGAGGGCCCCACAATCTCCATATCTGTGATGCAGCAGCAAAACAGCAATCTTACTGCAAGCGGGTATATCAACGGAGGAAAGCGTATTCTGACAATAGATACAGGAGCGTCGCAGTCTATAATAAGGCCCGATTTAGTAAAGGGAAAAGTGGAACAAGTGAATAATGTAAGCCTGCGCACCGCGACCGGAGAATTTGCTACTGTCTATGGTAAGGCGAAAGTCGGATTAACTATAGCCAACATGAGTGTGGACCATGTGTTCATTGTTGCCGATATCGTGGACGAAGTTATTATTGGCGCAGATTTTATGATCATGCATGGAGTCGATCTGCGCATGGGGCAACAAATAATGATCTGGCGAAACGTCGAAATACCCCTTGATATTGGATATGTGAGTAAATCTGCACTAAGGAAGTTGGTTGCTGTAGCATCCCAGAAATTACCACCTCAGGCAGAAACTGTGATATGGGCACGTATGGAGGAAGATTGTGAGGACAACCGGTTGTGGGTAGTAGAACCATCAGGAATTAGGAGTGAGACAATAACAGCAAAAGCCCTCGTGAAAACCTCTAAGAATGGAAAAATTCCTGTGAGAGTGTTAAATCTATCCAACAGTGAAAAAGTAATAGGTAAAAACTCTCAGATAGCTCAATGTACACCAGCAGAGGCCATAATTAATTGCGAGAGAGACTCAGAGCCTGAAAAACTGTCAACTAAAGAGCGCGAAATACTAGCAGAACACGTGGGGAAATGGGTAGCAGAGCTGGAGCCACCTGACAGAAACAAAGCCAAGCAGCTGCTACGAAAGTACGCCTCTGTCTTCGCCCTAAAAGATAAAAGCCAAGGTAGAACGGCAATAGTGAAGCATGAAATAAATACTGGCGAAGCGAGGCCCATAAAGCAAGCCCCCAGGAGCATTCCTCTAGCCAAGCGGAGCGAAGTAAAGCAGCTAGTCAACGAAATGGAGCGAGACGGAATCATCGAACCATCTTCGAGTCCCTGGAGCTCGCCGGTAGTTTTAGTAAAGAAGAAAGATGGCAGCACTAGATTCTGCGTTGACTACAGAAAGCTCAACGATGTTACCAAAAAGGACAGTTATCCGCTACCAAGAATCGATGACACCTTGGACACGCTAGCAGGTACTAAGTGGTTTTCTACGCTAGATCTACAGAGCGGTTACTGGCAAGTCGAGATATCTGACAAGGATAAAGAAAAAACTGCTTTTAGTGCTCTCGATGGTTTATGGCAGTTTAATGTTATGCCATTTGGTCTCTGCAACGCTCCAGCCACCTTCGAGCGTTTAATGGAACGAGTGTTAAAGGGACTCAATTGGAAGTCATGTCTGGTGTATCTGGATGACATAATTGTCATGGGAAAGACCTTCGATGAACACCTAAGGAATATGGAAGAAGTCTTCAGGCGTATATCAGCGGCTGGACTGAAGCTCAGTGTTAAGAAATGTGCATTGTTTCAGAAGGAAGTCAAATACTTGGGGCATCGTGTAACAGCAGAGAGCATATCAACCGATGAAGATAAAATACGGGCAGTAAAGGACTGGCCTCGTCCTCAAAATCTTCACGAGTTACGAAGTTTCTTGGGACTCTGCACATACTACAGACGATTTGTGCCAAATTTTGCTAGTGTTGCTGCGAGCCTACATGAGCTAACCAAAAAGTCGCGACCTTACCAGTGGAGTGAAGCAGCCGAGGAAGCATTCCAGAAGCTCAAGGAATTGTTGTGTGTGGCACCTATCCTGGCATATCCAGTAGCTGGGCAAAAATTCGTGCTAGACACTGATGCGAGCGGATATGGAATAGGAGGCGTGCTGTCTCAAGTGGTAGATGAGACAGAAAAGGTTATAGGCTACTACAGCAGGGTACTTTCGAAGCCTGAAAGAAACTATTGCGTAACGCGACGAGAGCTTCTAGCAGCATTGGAGTGCATAAAACACTACCACAAGTATTTGTATGGCCAACATTTTACGCTGAGGACAGATCATGCCGCACTCAGGTGGTTGCTGCAATTCAAGAGCCCTGAAGGACAGCTTGCACGCTGGATAGAGCGTCTTCAGAGCTATGACTTTAGTATTGAGCACAGAAAAGGAGGCAAGCATAACAACGCAGACGCCCTTTCTAGGCGGCCATGTGATCTGGGGTGTAAGCATTGCACAAAGGCGGAGAGAAAAGAATTTGTTATTGATGTTCGGCTTACACATATAGAATCTAGTGAAGACTGGCCGACTGCACAAAGAAACGATCCCATACTGGCAAAAGTTATAGCGGCTAAAGAGGAAGACAGAAGACCGACGCGAAGGGAGATCTCACCAGAAAGTCCACTGGCGAAGGCATATTGGGCCCAGTGGAACAGTCTCAGGTTGAAGGATGGCTGCTTATGTCGCACCTGGGAAAGCACAGACGGTAAAACTGTGATAGACTTAATCGTCGTGCCATCCTCCAAGATCAAAGAGGTCATGAAACAATTCCACAATGGTCCTAGCGGAGGTCACCTCGGGGTAACGAAGACGCTGGAAAAGATAAAACAACGGTTCTATTGGGTCGGCTGTCAACAAGCCGTAGCCGAGTGGATAGCCAATTGCCAGGAGTGCATTGCAGCAAAGGGTCCAGTACGAAGGAGTCGGGGGCAGCTTCAGCAGTACAATTCAGGCGCTCCCTTTGAACGTATAGCGATGGACGTAGCAGGTCCCTTCCCTGCTAGCATTGCTGGAAACCGATACGTTTTAGTGGTCATGGACTATTTTAGCAAATGGCCGGAAGTATATGCCATTCCCAATCAAGAAGCCAGAACGATTGTAGACGCTTTTATAAGCAACTGGGTGTGTCGCTATGGTGTTCCCTTAGAACTACACTCCGACCAAGGCCGAAATTTTGAATCCGTTATATTCAAAGAGATGTGCGAGGTATACGGAATAAGAAAGACCAGAACGACACCTTTACATCCGCAATCTGATGGTATGGTCGAACGATTCAATCGAACCCTGGAAGAATACCTGAGAAAAGTGGTCAGCGCACATCAGAGGGACTGGGATGAGCATATACCCAAGTTTTTATTGGCATATAGATCAGCTGTTCACGATTCCACCTCACGAACACCAGCGAAAATAGTCTTTGGATCTGAGCTAAATTTGCCTGTAGATTTAGAGTTTGGTGTTAAGCCAACATCGGCAGAAGGAGACGGCGAAAACTCTAGTCAGGCGCAAAGGGACCTTCAGGAGATTCACGAATTCGTGCGGAGTCGGATAAAATTAACCAGTGATGAAATGAAAGCCAGATATGATCGAGCTGCCAACTCTGAGGGATTTAACGAGGGACAACTGGTTCTACTTTTTAACCCACAACGTAAGAAAGGATTATCACCCAAACTACAAACTCATTGGGATGGACCTTATAAAGTAATAAAGCGGCTAAACGACGTAGTTTACAGAATACAGAAATTTCAGAGCCCAAGATCAAAAATGAAAGTTGTGCACTTGGAGCGGCTAGCTAACTATGGAAAAGGTACATCTGTGTCTGTTCGGGACGAACAGGTTTGAGAAGGGGGTAGTGTTACGAAAGAAGAATTTATTCATTATAAGCTCTGAACAACAATACTCTCGAACAACAACAACATTAATGGCTTATTTTCTTACAATGATGGAAGAAAGAAACGCCCCATACAAAAATTCGCATTGACGCATACACACACACACAGATTAAATAAACACTCTTCTGTTAAATACACAGCCACATACATAAATACAAGCATAAACATACAAAAATTCGCATTGACGCATACACACACACACAGATTAAATAAACACTCTTCTGTTAAATACACAGCCACATACATAAATACAAGCATAAACAAATAAACAGCCACACACACAGGTATAAAGAAATAAATAGCCACAAACACAGGTATAAAGAAATAACCAATCACACAAACAGAAAATAAGAGCAATAACATTCGAAGCTGCCAGATATGTCTGGAATAGAACATTCTGGTGCTTTTAAAGCACCTATATAAAGTGAATCGTGCTGGCGAGTAGTATGGCAGTATTAATTTGAAAGTCAAAGAGTTAAGTTGTCGAATTTTAAGAGTGTTTAACAGTTTGCTGTATTTTTGAACAGTGGTATTAATAAATAAAGCGACTTACAGTAAAAGTATTAACAGTGTGTATTTATTTTGCAATTAAAAGAACCCAACGTAAAGTAAAAACGTAACAATATTAAGAAATTTGTTGTAATTTACAGTAACTTTTAATATTTGGTCCAAAGCCCTTTGTTCTTTAAAACAGCTTTACATCTTCTTGGCATACTCTCAAACAAGTTTTGAATAATTTCGTTTGGAATACTTCGCCATTCTGTTTCAACCCTGCCCCAAAGTTCGTCTAAACTTTTTGGTGCTCTTGAATACTGTCCCATCCGTCTTTTCACAATTGACCACAAATTCTCAATCGGATTGAGGTCGGGACTTTGAGCTGGCCACTTCATCAACTCAAATTTTTGTCCAGAGAGCCATTCCGTCACTATTTTGGATGTGTGCTTAGGGTCGCCATCCTGTTGAAAAATTACTTCTTCTTCCGGATAGGCGCTCCTCTCTACAAAATCTGGAAGATGGGTCTGGAGAATTTTTAAATAATCTTCCTTCTTCATTATTCCCTCAATTTTTTGCAACGGACCAACGTGCCACCATGTGGCATTAACATTATGTTGCCGCCACCATGTTTAACTGTTTCTTTTACATGGTGTCTTTTAATAGATTCATGTGGTCGACGCCAGCAGTATTGTTTTCCGTCCGACTGAAAGCGATTAAATTTGGATTCGTCCGACCAGATAACACGTTTCCAATCTTCTGGTGACCAATCCTTGTGCTTCCTTGCGAACTTCAAACTGGCCTTTACATTTTTATCGGACAAAGCTGGTTTTTTTTTTTGACTGCAGAAATAAATCCAATTCTGTGAAGCGCATTTCTTGCAGCCCAACGACTAACATTCTTTCCAATATCCAATGCAGCTTCCTTTGGAGTTAGGTTCTTATCTTTCCGCATTCTTGTTATCATTACACGTGCCTCTGCATCAGAAATTAACTTCCTGCGACCACGAATCGGTGTTTTATTCCGGACATTATTCCTTTTTTGTACTCTTATGATAACCGACTTGAAGAACAACCATTTTGTGTCATAGAGACAATATCATCCTCAATAGATTTTGGAAGTTTCCTCATTTTTTTGTTATTAAAAAATTGTATAATTATTATTTATTATATTGTGTTATTCCGACGAGCTTGACGTTATCAATAACTCAATAATTCTTTATATATTTTATTTTCATCATGAAATCCAAATAACAGATCAGTAACACAACAAAAGTAACTGTAAATTACAACAAATTTCTTAATATTATCAAAGTGCATAAGTGAGTACATGCCGTTTTTTTCTCTTTCGTTAAATTTTGTTTAAGTAATTGTTGTTGTTTGGTCAAGTGTTATACCTCTATCAATGAAGAAGACAATAAAAGGCCCAACTATAATATGCATAAGCTGGCTTAAGCTAATGTCAAAAAATGAACGAAAAGTCTGTCAAATGCTTAAGCAACTTATTGAAGACTTTTAGGTGGCTACAATGTACTTACATGAATCTAGAAACTATTATGCCACAGTTGCACATTTGTTTTATTCGGACTTTTGCAAAATAATACTTTTTTCTCAATAAATGAAATTTTTTAACAAAAAGGTGTTAAATAAACATATTAAATATACTTAATACCATTCATATGAGCCCTTGATTATGATAGTGGTATAAGTCATATATTTTATGTTTCGAGATATTAAGAGTTTTGTATTTTAAAGGATTAAAAAATATTTTTGTATTATGGAATAAAATATTTTGACAATTAAATAGTGCCAACAAAAGAGTATTTATTATGATTGTGAAATTTATAACTATTTTTAAAAGGTAGTGTGGTTTTAAAACGTTGAAATGACTTATACCATTTTCA
Organism: Phasia obesa; assembly: GCA_949628195.1. Lineage (NCBI taxonomy): Eukaryota > Metazoa > Arthropoda > Insecta > Diptera > Tachinidae > Phasia > Phasia obesa. Next base: position 71,416,379 of record OX451217.1, on the reverse strand, counting down.
AAATTAACTGCATGACTTTATAAATAACTTAAACCATCAAGAATAAATTTTTTGTTAGAAATTAACATTTTATTCAAAATCATTACATTGTAATTAAGTAATTTATTTTTAGTATTTAGGGAAAATAAAGAGTTTGTGGAAAATTTCTTCTGTTATCGGTCTAATGGTTGTATATAGTGAAAGAAAATCAATATTTTCGTATATTCTTGGCCTTCCTCTTTTGGTTGAAAGGTCTAACACTTTGAATTCGGAATTGTCATCCAAAGAAGTTTTATAAAACATTTTCTATGGAGATTTTTTTTAGAAATCTAATCCATTGTATTTTTAGCTAAGATACAGCTTCTCCATTGGTGTTTCTCTTTCTATTAATCGTTGATTCTCTCAGTTATTTCGTCGAAATGAAATCTTTCCGAGCCATTTGTTGTACAAAAAATGGGTTTCTCTTTTTACATAATTCTATTAAATAACCTATTCTTCTTCGCCGTATAATGTCTACTATTAATTATAAATAGTACATTTTACATTAATAGGCTTAACTGATCATAACTGAACCGCCATCTGAAGACATGACAACATTACTAATAATTATTTTGCCAAACCTTGAAAGCAAACTGACGTATACCACTATTAAAATATACAGTTATTGTAATTCGTTTACCAACCAAAAAATAAACTCAATTTATCAACTTAATTTTCATGGCATACTGAGAATTACTTCAGATTATGTTACTTTATTAGGATTTGATATGAAATAGCTGATAAATTAGATTTTAAAAATTTTTAACTACACCACTTTCAAAATCAAGGTCTCATATACAAATTAATAATTATTTTTAATAGTTTTAAGAAAATTTCGAATGAAAAATTTAAAATTTTTTGCTGTTTGTGTAATTTTGGCCAAAAGTACTAAAAAATACAGCGGTGTGCATCACTCAACTCATAAACAATAAAATGCTCTTTCTTTTTAATTACGATTATTATACAACGCCTCCCTTTTTTTCTTATAGAAATTTCTTTTTTTTAACATTTTATTTAAATTTAGATACAATTTGTTCACTTTCGTTCTCCATTGCAATTTTTTACGAATGTACATTCATATGTAAAACACAAAGCACAAACAGCTGTTTCCGTACGGAATGTGCGATCGGTTTCGGACTTTGCTTAAGCAAATGACATTTGACGAAACTTAACGAAAAGTGTTGTTAAGTACATTATAGTTTAGCACATATGATTTATATGTAATTGCACAGTTGCTTAAGTTGGCTTAAGCTAGCTTATGCATATTATAGTTGGGCCTAAAGAGTAAAACAAAAAAAAAAAAAAAAATTATTTGATTTGCACTATTATTTAAAAAGTTATGCATTGTAAACGATGGTAAGTACTGACATGTACTCATTAAAACTCCCCGCTGTATGTCTAAAAATAACAGAACTGAATAAGGATTCACGTTCTTTCTCGGTCGTCTTTCATTGTTAAACTTATTTTCATAATTTATTTTTAACTCATTCTAAAACTAAAATTTGATTTCAAAATAAAAAATTTGGAGTTGCCTACTCTATATATACATATATACATATAATAAAATAGTAGCTCTTTTCCGTCTGTCTGCTTTCCTTTTATGTTCGTATCACGTAAAAACTACTAAATGGATTTTAACAAAATTTTGTGAGGAGAAACCTAAGTATCCTGATCCCAATATAGGACAATTTTTTTTCCGCAAAATATCTTATTTGTGTTTTACTATAACTTTTGGAGTTTGATCTTTGAGATTTAGGCGTTATTTTGTGATTAAGTCTTTGCTTCATTCTATTTTTATAATGAAAAATAAAATATTTCGATGAGAAATTTTATTTAGCATTTTAGCAAGTAGTGAAAGTACGCAATTTTACCCATTCAATGGTACTGCAAACTTGGCAGCAACTTTTTTTTTTTGCCAGCAATAATTTTAGAAATTCATAATAATTTTAGAATTTTATCCAGAGATGTGTACCTTTATATAATGTAAATATATAAACCATATTTGAAGCACTATAAAAATAAGAGTCTTAAAGTTTGATGTGCATTACTTTCAAAGCAAAATATTGCAAGGACGCTGACGAAATGACGGGCACAGCTAGTTAAATACATATCAAAGAATTGGGATTGTTTTAATGTGAAAAGTACATTTTTTTATAATTGGTACAAAATCCGTTTTTTAGCCTACTAAAATTCGTATATTTAATCCTCTCTTTTGCTCTCTATTTCCCTCATTGCATTTAATTATTTCTTATCTGTAAAATTGTAGCGAAATATTTAATATTATCGATTCCTTAGAAGGTTTGTCTTATTTCAATGTACTTTGTTTATTAGGGGAATAACTTCTAGCTCATTTTTGGGAGTATCTTATTTGCTTTCTGGAACATAAAACCTTTCTAGAATTTAAATAATTTTAAGAAAATATTAATTTAATTTTCAATAATCCTTTGAAAAAATAGATACCAGCAGCCAAAGAACTTTTATATAGTTCGCCGATATCCCAAATATAGAAATTATTATTATAAGATTTAATGCTTTACCCAATATGGAAAAATACTTAGCGGTATGACATACATAAAATCTGAAGAGATCTGTGCCAAAACTTTGCTTTAAACGTAACATAAAAAATAAAAAGTCATTAAAAAAGAGATGTTAAAAATTTCAATTTATTTCATAAAAATGTTATTGAAAAGATTATTTATTCAAACTAAAGATATCATCGAAAAACTGGAATTGTCAAGTATAGTATAAAAAATACTTTGCAACGGAAATGATATCTTAAATTGTAATAAAGTATATGTAGGCACGATGAAAAACAAACCTAAAAGCTAGAATTGATGGACATAAATATGATCAAAAAATAGAATTATTTTCTCATTGTGTTGGATGAAATTACTATCCCAAGTTTGGTAATGATTCAGTTCTGAATTCAGAAAATAATTATAAACGTCGTTACATCCATATTAAGAATATTAAAAATTATTATACCAAGCACACAAAGAATTAGTTTAAAGCAGTCTCCAGTTCCAGTTGCTCAGATTTAGAGACATATGAACTTTAATAAAATTTTGTGGAAAGGTACCTCAGTACCTCGGTTCAAATATAAGATACTATTTTCTCGTAAAAATATCTCATTTCCAAGAGAAATTAGAGATTAAACCCCGAATGTACACAATTTTACCGATTTAAAGACATGGTAGCACATTTTGTTTTTGTTAACGATAAATTTAAGACACTATTTATGGAACTCTACAACAATAGAATTATATATAAAACCTAGGTTGCAGCATCCTTAGTAATCATCCAGAGACGGGCACCACTATGCAAAGTAAATATATACGCCCATGTGCTGACAACGCTGCGTTTTGAAATCGCAAATCGTTTTTAAAACGCAAAACGCATTTAAGCATGTTCTGAAAACGCAGCGATTTGCTGGCGTTTTGCTTAAAACAAAATTTTTTATTGAAAGTATTTAATAAACTACCAATAAAAATTAAAATGCCTACAACGTATTTACTTGCTCTTTTGGCTTTAAAAAAGCTACAAGCAAGAGAAGAGGTAATAAATCGCCAGTTTATAAATAAACAAATGATATGTCGGTATTGACAAAAACAAAGCAAAATTTTAAATTGCATATTTTTAATTAAAATTGTGAAAAGGTGTTAAAAGTTTTTCTTCAAATAAAAACAGAACATATTAAATTTTAATTTCACATCAATTTATTTTCTCTTTCAAGTGCAGTTTAAATCAAAATGACCAGATCGCTTCAGCATACACTAGCGGTTTGAAAACGCCAGATTTCTAGCGTTTTCGTTTGCCAGAACACCTGTTTGGCGTTTTCAAATCGAAAACGCAAATTTTAAGCGATATGCGTAAGTAAGAGTCTTAAAATTTGGTGTGGATTACATTCAAACCAAAAGAGACATATTCGAGCAAAATATTGACATAACGCTGACGACGACACACTATGCGTTGACCTATAAAAAAAATATTTAAATCGTGATTAAATACAGATTTTTTGAAATGTTAGCAATAATATTTTTTTGATTGCTTTTGTCGTCGTGAGAGGGCGCTAAATTTAGAGAATTTTATGAAAACTTAATTAACAGAAAAATGGGTTTTAGTTGTTTTACGAAAATAATTTTTAAAAATCCATTTTTTAAAATGTAGAGAGAATTTGGGTTTTCAAGTACTTAAAATATACATATGTATTTGTAGTTTAATTAAAATATATAATTTTGTATGTACATATTTTATATATAATTCTTTTATTGCTCTGAAAAATTAATTTTTCTCTTGAAAATCCAAAACTTACTTAAGTTTGATAGAGTATGAAAAAATATATATATAAAATTAGATATTTTGTTTTTTCTTTTTTTGTTATCTTATACTCTTATATAACAGCGCACAGTGGGGCAGACTCAAAATATTTTGGAAATAACCTAGTTATTTATAAACGGCTGGGCGTATTGATCCAAAATTTGATATGAGCATAACAGAAGAGTATCTGAACTTAAATTGGGTACCATATAACCACCAGGTGTGGCGCTATGTGGTCTCAAAGTTGAAAACCTCACAACCGAAAATTCTTTTACAGCTTGCCATTTCTTCAGTTTTATTCTGATTTTTTTTTAAATTATACATGGTCTTAAAGGTCTTATCAATACCTACAAAATGGCATCTAAATTTGCAAACAATAATTTAAAATGATTGAGTTATAAGCATTTTAACAAATAAAATATTTGATTTTTCGCTACCCTGGTCCAGTTTTTTTGTAAATATTGGCTACAATTTTTACCTAATTTTTTAAATCTTTTATCGTAGTTAGCGAGCCAAATTCTAAATTTTTGATAAATTTGAAGATTGTATCTTTACTGAGTTAAAAACTAGACGATTTTCAATTTAAAAAAATCCAAAATTATTGCATTTTTGTGCACTCTAGCCCAAAAAAGGCCATTACCGTTTTTTATAGAAAACATTTTCTTAAGGAACACATATATAAAAATTTTATATTTTTGTATAATCTAACTATATGTGTGTAGGTTTAATAAAGTCCGTATGTACTTTATTTTTTACTTTATGAGCAAAAGAGTAAAAATACCAATTTTGGGATTTTTGGTCCTTATTTTGGGAAATGTGGAATTTCCTTTTTCTTAATATTGCAGATTTTTTGCTATCTCATTTTGCTTGATCAACAAATGATTTTTTTCTATTTTCCACATACCAAGATTGGTTACGATCGTACAATTTTTGTATGTAATATAGCGTTTTCAAGAATATATACAGTGATGTTCCATAAAATAGAGCCAGTCTCATTTTCTGCATTTTACTGTCTTTAATTCACTTGAAGAAACTTTGTGGTCTGACGAATCAAAACTAAATTTATTAAACTTTGACAAGCAGCCACTGCGTACGAAGGCCACCATACACCAAACGTCTTCCTCAATACACCATAAAGACCATTAAACACGGTGGCGGAAACATTATGATGTGGGGGTGTTTTTCATATATTGGAACTGGGCCTATCGTACGAATGGATGCTATTTTTTACACAAATCTGCTTAACAGTTATGTGATACCTTACGCAAAATGGAAAATGCCGCTTTAATTTTTGTTTCAACAAGATAATGACCCGAAACACACATCGAAGTGGGCAAAAGATTGGGTTGAAAAAAATGGGGTTGATGTTTTAAGTTGGACTGCTCAGTTGCCAGTCTCAAACCCGTTGAGAACTTGTGGCAAATAGTTAAATTAGCTCTTACGGGAAAACATGCAACAAATAAAGATCACTTGTGGACGTTAGTAAAAGGAGCAGGGAGTAATATTCCGATTGAGCCATGACAAAAACTTGTTGACCCTACGCCAAAACGGTGCTTAGCAGTTATCAAAAATAAATTATATATATAAATATAAATATAAATTATATATTAATAAAGTATATTATTCTATTCATCTCTTGGAATTTTGTGTTGAAGTGGATGGCTCTATTATTTTTCACACCTAAAATCTTGAATTTCGAATGTTTTTACGTATATATTTCATTTTAAGTTTTTTTTTATCAAAAAAGGTCTATAGCATTTCAGTAGGTCAGTTGTTCGGTCACACAAAAATAAAAACCTTAAATTTTTTTATGTAGATTTAGTATACTTTTTTCTTTTTCGAAATATGTAGTAAAAGGTGGCTCTATATTATGGAACACCGCTGTATATATGTATATAATTTTAAACAAAAATCATCGCCACTCTTTATAACATTGCACAAGGCAAAAACACAACCCCACATCAATATGTTGCCACCATCAAACTTGACTGACTTAAATTATATTTGGGGTCTGGTATCTTTCCCCTTGCACTTTTTACAAAATGGTATTTACTGCCGCTACATTATATTGGGACTCGGCAGAAAAGAAGACAATACTCTATTTTCTTCCTTAGACCACTTTATTTGTTATTTTGCAAGTTTAATGCAAGCAATACGGTTCTTTTTATATAAGTGAGATTTATCGCGAAAAATCTGCGACTAACTGTCCAAACTAAACAAGCACGGAAGGCGTAACGACGTCTAGCGCCTAGCTTTGAACAAACCTAAATAAGAGCGCAACGTTTCGTAAGAAACAGTAATGTTAACATATTGTTTTTAGTAAAATCGAATAAATTTAATCGCAAGAGATAGATAAAATCGCTAGATAAAGTAGAAAATAGCTAAAATAACACCACTCTTACACAAAAAGTTTTAACAGTTATTTTACGCCTTACGCCCTTGTTTAGGTTGAGCAGTTACAATTTTTAATCTAAGATTACTGACAACCTCCGAGGTGTCATTTTTGAAACTATTTATAAAATGTCTTGCTAATTACTTTATCATGTATTGGTGTTACTTTACAAGATCTCTCTTTTTTTTTTTGGTAATTTTTAAAGCTGCATGTTTTTAAAGTTGACATGCATAACAAATACAATTAATAGATTTGTGCTTTAATCCAGCACTTTAAAGCTGAAATTTTTATTTTTTGATTTCTATTTAAATTTTTTGGTAAGATTTTAATGATTTTTTGGTGATATTTTGATTTTTGGCGAACTTTGTTTTTTTTGTATTTGGGATTTTTTTAACAATTGGTTTAAAAAACAACAAAGCAAAATTAACTTCAATAATATGTACAAAATTTTTGGAAAATAAAACACTTCTTAGGATGGTTACGTTTCAGAAACTCAGAGATTGGTTTTTAGTTCTAGTTCTTATTTAGGGTCTTCGAAAAATTAATTTCAAGACGAGGCAGACATCGTTAAGTCGACTGTCCCCCCTATAAAATACTAGAAGTACTTCAGACCGTTTCAAACTATAATACAAGTTTTAATTGCTTTAAATAAAATGTCTCCCTGATCTACTTGGTTTTTTGGAATTAAAAAAAAAATTATCATGTCAGGGTTGCATTTTTCTCAAAATTATTAATATTTGTATTATAGTGTGAAAAGGCCTTTAATGAGATCGAGAATGATTATAGTGGAAATTACAAATGGAATGACTAACTTAAATATACCGTTGTCATCTTTGTTGAAGGGTATTAAAAGTTATCTCCCTAATGTATGGCCTTAAGTACGCGTGTTTAATTAAAAACCATTTAAATATGACAAAACAAGAAACGCTGAAAATGATTAAAGCAGATCAACTAGGAAATAATTGTGTGTGTTTACTTGAAGCGTACGTAGTTGTTTATCTGTTTGCTCTAGAATCTTTAACAATAAAAATTACGAAAACAAGCACAGATGCAGCAAATATAAAACAAATATTTACAAAAACCAAAGAAATTATTTTTCGGCAGCAATTAAAGGAAGACGAAGAAGATTGCATCGCAGTTAACGTTTGTTGTAAAAATTTCGAGTACCTACAAATACTCAATTATTACAACAACCCAAACAAAACAATGTTAAAGATTATAAAATAGACCTTAATTTCAACTACCGCTTTTAGTTATCGTTTCACGTTTTCCTAGTTAGACGTATTCGCTCACTGTGCTGAAAATCAAATAGAATTTTTTAATTTTCATTAATAAATTTTAAAGTTTTACAAAAAAAAAATAAATATGTTAAATTTTAGCTGCCGCTTAAAGCTGAAACGCAAGTTAGAAGTTTACATATTTGTAGCACATTTTAGCTAAAACGTTTTAAATTCATAAAAGCTTACTCCTCCTCCTACTTAAAAACGGAATATTTTATAATCAAAACCCAGTTCAATATACAAGTGTTCTAAGTGCAATTATTCTGTATTGAATGTGTTTTAATAAAAAACATATTTAAAAAAAACATACACATACAATTATATATAATTAAATATAATGAAAGGTGAGTAAGTCAAAAAAATTAAATTTAAATAAAAAAATTTAATCAATGCACATTATGGAGTTTTATATTTACTATTTATACTTATACTTTTTAAATCTAGGCACTTATCTACAAACATATATCTATACATACATATAATAAAACTGTAACAGGACCACTTCTGTACAGGAAATATTTTTTAAAAATTTTGTTGCTGGTGGAACAGCCATTTTTAGAATTTTTACCTTTCTGTTTGTCTTTCTGTGTTGGCATCACGTAAAAATTAGTGGTTGAATTTTAATAAAATGTTTAATAAAGGAGGTACCTTAGTACCTTGGTTTAAAATTTTTTGCAAAAATATCTAATTTCTTAGAGAAAAATTAGTAAAAGTACGCAATTTGACCGATGCAATGGTACTGCAAACTTGACAGCACCTTGTTAGCGGGATATTTTAAACACTATTTACAGAACTCTACAATAATTTTATATACATTTTTATTTTTATCCAGGGATGGATAATAAATAAACTATAACTGAAGCCTTATAAAAGTAAGAATCTTAAAATTTCGTGTGGATTACTTTCAAAGCACTGCTGGCACTACTTTTTACTTATAATTATTGCGGATCGAAAAGCAATCGAAGCTATTTCTCTAATAAATCCATTTATTTAAAACACTACAGGTTTTCTCATGTTTCGATGTGTTATTTTTTACAAATTGGTGATTAATTACAAAAAAAAAAGAACAATTTTATTTTGACACTAGCAGAATGTACAGCATTTCAGCGTTTCATCAATCGTTTTTATTCGATTTTTATTACCTTCTTCTTAATTTATTTTAATTCGTATTTAATTCGTATCAAATTAAACCTGAAGTATAAACTAACTTTTGTATCGTATAGAAAGTCTCTAGTGTACGAGTATCTAGTCAAATTGGATTGTCAATGAGAATAATAAATTTTTAACCCTGTTAAGTTAGAGTATAAACAGGTTCCAAAAAAACTATTTTTGTTATCTGACCCTTTCCCTAAATACATATATACATATCTGTTTTTTTGACAACTGATTACCTTTTTTTAACTATTATTTTTTTAACTATTATTATCTGTCTGTACCTATTACCTTTTACATCGTGTTTATAAGCTTAAAATTTTTATTGCATTTAAAATAAATCAGTAAAACGATTTTTTGCAATTTTCCTTGAGCGATAAATTTTATTTTTGAAGTGAAACAAAACTGCTGTTAAAATAAATTTAAAACAATAAGTAATGAGAGAAAATTGAATCACAAAATAACTCGTATGTACTCAGTTTTCCTCATACTTCTTCTCAACTAAATTATAAGAAAAATTTAAAGTTAAGTTATTTTTAATCCTTTTTTTAAATTGGTTGCTATAACCTTGGGTTTTATAAAGGACTAACTTCATATACCAAAAAATTTTGTTTTTTAATTAAAAAAAAGTTAAAAGTGCTAAAACGCGAAATGTAGTTCCGAAATGTTTAGGCACGTTTACATACCTCAGAAATATTATGCTGTGGGGATGTTTCTCATATTATGGAGCAGGGCCTATCATACGGGTCGAAGAAAGAATGGATGCTATTTTTTACATAAATCTGCTTAACAGTTATGTGATGACTTACGCAGAATGGAAAATGCCGCTTCAATTTTTGTTTCAGCAAGATAATGACCCGAAACACACATCGAAGTGGACAAAAGATTGGTTTGAAAAAAAATGGGGTTGATGTTTTAAGTTGGACTGCTCAGTTGCCAGTCTTAAACCCATTGAGAACTTGTGGCGAATAGTTAAATTAGCTCTTAAGGGAAAACATGCAACAAATAAAGATCACTTGTGGGCATGGAGTAATATTCCGATTGAGCCATGACAAAAACTTGTTGACCCTACGCCAAAACGGTGCTTAGCAGTTATCAAAAATAAACCATATTCCACTTAGTACTAAGGTAATAAAGATAATTAAAGTATATTATTCTATTCATCTCTTGGAATTTTGTGTTTTTTAGATAATTGAAGTGGATGGCTCTATTTTTTCACACCAAAAATCTTGTATTTCGAATGTTTTTACGTATATATTTCATTTTAAGTTTTTTATCAAAACAGGTCTATAGCATTTAAGTAGGTCAGTTGTTCGGTCACACAGAAATAAAAACCTTAACATTTTTTATAAAGATTTAGGCCCATTATTATAACTTGCCTTTAGCTAAAGTTAGGATTTTGTTGGAGCGATAAATAGTTTTTCGGTATTAACAGTAATCTAAAAACCACTTTTAGCTATCACTTACTATAAGGACAAGTTATAACAATGAGCATTGTCCTCATTATTATAATGAAAAACTACTTATAGCTCTAACAAAATCCTAACTTTGGCTAAAGGCAAGTTATAATAATGGGCCTTAGTATACTTTTTTCTTTTTCGAAATATGTAGTAAAAGGTGGCTCTATTTTATGGAACAGCACTGTATATATATATATATATATATATATATATATATATATATATATATATATATATATATATACATATCTACATATACATATCTACATATACATATCTACATATACATATCTACATATACATATCTACATATACATATCTACATATACATATCTACATATACATATATGTATTGTATTGTTTGTATGTATTTTTTCATAGTAAGTACCTACATACATATAACATACATACATACTTACATACATACATACATACATACACACATATATATATGTATATTCGATTACTTTATTTTCTGTCACTTTCGTTACACATTTTCTGTAGGTAGATTTATTTATTAGGTAGTGGTGAAAGCACAGGTAATTACTTTTGCTTAAAAGTTTTGAAGTTCTAGGTGTCAAAAATTGTTTAGGTATAAATATACACTAGTTTTTTTACAAAATTTAAGGTAAGCAAGTTGAAAGCAATAATAACAAAGATTTATTTTACCAGGTAATAGCCAAAAACAACATGTTTTTATTGTTGATTTAGGGTTCGAAATTTCAGACAACACTGCAATATACTTGTATAATTGTTTTCTCACTTTAAAATTGTAAACAAAAACTAGTGCATTTGTAAAACATAGCCAACTTTTGACAAACGATTTTATTTTGTTTTCTTATTTTATTGTATATATGGCCAATTATTTCCAAATGTCAACCTCAACCATTGTCCACAAAGGCCTTGGTGTCTCCTGTTTTCAGCTAGCGAGACCCACCCAATTGACTACATTGATTTAAGGTTTGGCGGTGCAAGATACAAGAGGTTCACAAGGTATAATTCAATTCAGCTTGTGAATTGAACAAATCTTTACTTCTTAGTCTAATGATACATTTTATCATCTTCTTCTTTTGACACATGCAATCTGTGTCCAGAAAATAGAAAAAATGTCTCGTATCACTATACTCATTTTATATAAAACTTATAGGGAAAAGTTCATAAAAATATTATTTAATTATTAAAATGTTTACGAAACCTTTTATAAAGCGAAAGAGTTTACGAAACCTTTTATAAACCGAAAGGGTTTATGAAACCTTTCATTAACTGGAAGGTTTTATGAAACTTTTTATAATCGAAAAATATTTTCTTATGAATTTGGCAATATATAATTCAGTTTGCTACTGCAATTCTATTTCAGAATTATCATATCATACGAATGACAAGAATAATTTCAATTATATGGTAAAACTGTGACATATTTTGATGTATAAAGGGATAGCAAGTTTCTATGTTTATGTTACTATTTAAATAGCCAACACAAGTAAAAAGCAGTATTATGATATATTACTTATAAGATTTTATGTGATAAAAAGGATATACCATATACGTCACCCTTTTCCCTTTAATTTTTTTTGAATTGTTATTCTGAATATAGTAATACGCACTCTGCGTCTGTCTAAACAGTTCGAAAGATAAATCTATAGACCTCAAATTTCATCACCTATAGGGCATCCTTTTTTCTACATTTTTTACATTAGTGTGATCGATCGCAAAATATGTATTAAAAATGGTTCGATTCTTGCAACTTTCGTATATATGAACCGATTTTAGAGTCGAAGAAACAACTTGCTCAATTATACAGGTATTATCTCTTATGCTTTAGGTAATTCTCGAATATGACTAGCCAAAATTTAATATGGATTTCTATTTTTTTTTTTTAATTGAAATATCAATATTATTTAAATACTTTTTAAGATGATTCACTATCACATTAAGTCGTTCGATATGTCAAAAAGAACATACATATATGTAAAAAAGGGTCATAGTGCGGATTGTGATAGACTTTTTGAAAAGTCTGTATGATTTGTTAATCAATTATAAAAAAATGTTTTTGTTTGCTATCAAAACTGCAAAATCTTTTTATTGTAGTGTGGTACCTACAATGTCATATTGAAACGATTTTTGAGTAGGACAGAATTTCAACCACACAAATCGGTCCACCCTAATGTATGTACGCATGTAAAAATGTCTGTGTGTTAGATTGTTTATTTAGAAGCAAAAGCTATATAAGCCTACACCAGTGGACTAATCTTACTTAAACTTTCAGTGTCTTACTAAAGCTATTTAAAGGAACAATATTTTATTTATTTTTTAATACTTCAAGAGGGCGTGGCACCGCCTTTACTAAGTAAATGTTTATTATAGTGTAGCTAGATACATATGAAAGTATCTTAAAATTTTGTACAAAAAGCCCCTTAATTTTTGCGTTCGCCTTTTTCCCCTGGTTTTAATAACTGATCTTTTAAGTATTTAGTGCGCTGTTTACGAATGTGATTTTAAAATATCTATGCCTAAACTCACAACAAAGACAACAATAGTGCTGGAAGTCTTCACCTTATCTAAATATATTTATATTTATACAGTGCCCGTCACATCGTAAGCATGCTAACAATATTTTGTTCGATATTGCTTTCAAAGTAATCACCCCAAATTTTAGAACTCTGACTTTTATAGTGCTTTAGTTATGGTTTTTGTATTTTCTTTATATAGAAGAACCCATCCCTTGAAAAAATCTAAAATTTATACATTCAGACATACCATACATGGGACTAATTAATTAGATCGAGTAAATAATTGAGAATTTCATTAGCATTGAATTCTAAATAATGCTAATAATTTTTTTTTTCATTACCATTGTTTTCATTAATGGTAATGGTTTTTAATGAAAAATGTTCATTAGTAATTATTTAAAAAACAAAATCATTACCATTAATCAATGTTTGAATTATAAAAAAGTTTATCATTATTGGCCCCATTTGCAACAACATTTTGTAGTAACGTTTTTAAAGAAGTCCCAACTCCATTCTCTGCTCTCCTATTGTATGCACTTTTTTTTCATATAAAAACCAACAAAAATCAGAAGGCATATACAAAATATCTGAGAATTAAATTTATGTGACAAATTCTTAACCCGTTGGAGAATGTGCAGTACAGATTTTCAAAACTAAAGTGCAGTAGTAGAGCCTCACTAAATTAAATAAAAAGTTACAGTTTTAGAAAAAGCATAACCAGGCATGAAATTGATACTTTATTCATAGTTATTGAAACCTACTGCGATCATAAATTTGTGTTTATTAAAAACAATGATTTTTTCATCAATTATAATTAGTAATTATACAATTTTATTACATTTCCATTACCATTGAAAAAACAATTGCAATTAAAACTAAAAATAAAACAGTAGCATTAAATGGTTGTTAAATTTTTTTTCATTGTAACTACTTGAAATACATAATTCTAATGAAAACTCAATGCTAATGGCAAATCCCACGCATGATACATACATACATACATACATACATACATACATACATACATACATACATACATACATACATACATACATACATACATACATACATACATATTGGTACTTTCTATTTAAGGTAAATACCCAGCCAACGAAATTGTCCGACATCCATAAGATGTCTTACAGAAATGTCTAAAAAACTGAATCGTATACGAATTCTGTTCCAAAAATATAAGAAGTGGTTGACAAGAAATCTGACTGACATGTCGTGGGAAAGTCTGAGTTTCTTGCCGATATTTCTGACAGAAATCTGGCAGAATTCGTATCAATTTCTGAAATACATCCAAATGAATGTCTGATGTCCTTCTTTTCGTTGAATTTTCCCATTATAAATTTGAGGTCATTATCCCCCGGTTGTTACATCTCGTTATCTAAAATGCAATATACATATAAAGTAAGTAAAACTTAAATGTATAAAATGTAAAACTTACAAGGCTGAGCCTTTTTTACATGTTTCTATATTTCCCGGCCAAATTTTGCTTTACCTTCTACCGTGGAAAGCTTTCAAGAAGGTTCTAAGCAAAAGAACCAATTATTTTGTAGAATGTCACAATTTTATTTATTAAAAAACCAAAACAAGTTATTTATTTATTAAATGTTACAATACAAATTTACAAATTATATTCTAACTTAATTATTGAGCATAGTAACAAAGACCTTCACTCGTTGTAGTGAAACACCCAGAGTCTTTGGTGGGAATCGAACCCACAACCCCCAGACTGATAGACTAGCACACTACCCACTAGCCTACCGGGGCACCCAAACAAATTATATTTGTATGAAATCACGCAGATATCTATCAGATATCTCTCTATAGGTCTATATTTAAAAGAAATACAATGCTTCTGTTATATTTATACGAAATCTATCAGAAAGCGATCAGAAATATCGTAAATCAAATTTCCCTGATACGTATAACAGAAATCCCTAAGAAATACATATCTGAAAATAAAGTCAGAAATTTGTCTGAATTGTCCAGAGACCTTAAATATCAGTTAACAAAAAAAATTAAACTCAAAAACTCTTTATGTTAGAGCTAACGGAGATCTATACTGTCATATATTAATAGATATGTATTGACGAATCTATGATGATCTTAAAAAATCGCTCTCAACTCCATAGTTAAAAGTTATTTTTCGGAAAAATAAAAGTTCAAAAGAAACTTTTTAAAATAGAGTTTTATTTTGCCGTCATAAAATAAAACTTTTTTGAGGGGTTTTGTGTTTTCTGTCAGAAAATAAAACTCATTTTGTTTATTTACATAATTTTTTTTGTGGACGGATTTGAACGGAGGCCCCTCAATACCAGTTTACGAGAATAGAATGCACTTTCCATGCTTCCGTGGGTTGCAGGAACAAACTGTTGACTTTTTTTTGTCAATTTATGGATATGGATGATCAATTTTCAAGAAAACTTTTTGGCAACCTCAATAATTTACTTCGCTTTCTTGTTCTGCTCTAAAAGCGATGTATGAGATGTATCGCAAAAATCCGAAAAAATAAAATTCCTAAAAAAGTTTTATTTTCTGACGGCAAAATAAAATTCTTTTTTTAAAACTTTAATTTGAGTTTTTATTTTTACGTCAAAAAATAAATGTTTTAGATGAATTATTTTATTTAATTCTTAAAATAACTGTTATAAAATAATTTTTTTTAAAGCGAAATGTTTTGCTGGCTGGGTATTGATCGCCGTGTAGGTGAAAAATTGCAATAGATAAAGGCTTCAAATTTGAAGATAGGGGTTACTCCTACAAATCTAATAAAACAACACTAGTGCAATAATTTCGCGTTTTCTTTAAGAAACACGGCGAAATAAACAAAAAAATCGATGTTGAATTTTTCGTCAATTAGGGCATTTTGCGTTTTAGGTGACGATATGTATGTATAAGAATAAAATAAATAATTAAACGAACACAATGTGCTGACACTACTAAATTGTAACAGATTTAAGTGATAAGTTTTTGCCGTCAGATAAGAAGCTACCTTTGTTTCAACAACATCTCCAACAATTAGAGCAATTACGTCTTGTTCAAAATCCACTATATTAACATATATTTAACTAAAAGTATAAGAAAAAAAATTTTAAAATACACATAAATAAAAATAATTAACACTAAAAACAACTAAAATGCCATTATTACTTGGCAATAATGGCATTGACGTTTTGCTATGGAATTTAAGAACTCAAAATAATTATTATCAACCTTATGCGTTTTATGGCAATTTGATAAAAACTTTTGTGAAAACATTGATTAGGAGGTTATCTTTTGCATTACATTTATTTAAATATTTTTCTTTGCCATCTTTCGAAGGTATTCAGCAACGCAGAACATATTACGGATCATTGGATGATACAGTTATAACGATTGAAGCAGATGAGAATACTCCTCTCTTGGTGGATGTACTAATATGGCCAGATAATAACAACAACAATAACAATCACCAAAATGAAAATAACAAAATTAATATTCATAATAACAAGTCAAAGTATGGTAAATCATCTTGGTCATTTGAGAGCAGCAACCAAAGTAATGACAGTAACTACAGCACAGTCAGCACGAAGTCGTTTAAGAGTCATTTCGCAGAATTAAAAGTATTGGCATTTGCATTAATCTTAACTGCTGCTATTAGTATCGCCATTTATTTGCTTGTAATTGAATGTAAGTTGTGTATAAAAAGATCGGAAATGTAAGAAAATGATTGTAAATTAAGTAAAATGTATAAATTTGTAAGAATAAATATGTATTGAAACAGATTTTTATATACTAATGCTATCGGATTTAGGCCCTAGTAACAGATTACGAAAATTCATAATGGCGAATCTAATATGGCTGACTATTCTCTGTAACATTATGGGATTTGCTTAAAACTTCTTACTTAGAGTTTGTTGGGGTCGCTGAATCTGAATCGAACGAATCTGATATTAGATTTTGAAAATTCTAAACGGCGGAATGCTTTTGTAACGTTATAGGATTTATTGTAACTCATCATTTAGGGGTTTTTAGGGTCTCTGATCTGGTATTAAATTTTAAAAATACTAAATGGTGGATAATTGTTTTTTTTTAAATTGATCAAATTTGTTTTAAAATAATTACTTACAGGTTTTTGCGATCTAATACCATATTCGTAATCAGCCACCCCGAAAATCCCTATGTGACGAATTTCGTGCGATTCTAATAATATTAAAAAATAGTCATATTGGATAAGCCATTTTCAATTTTCAAAATCTAATAACAGACAGAAAACTCTAGGATATGAAAGCGCTCAGGCGTATCACAATGAATTTGTTAACTTAAAAAAAATTAGTCCGCCATATTGGATCGGCTATTTTTAATTCAAAATGTAATAGCAGATTCGTAATATATAAAAGCGATCAGGTGTGTCAAAATTAACTCTTTAAACTTAAAAAAAGTCCAAAAGTCATAATGTAATACCAGACTCGTAATCTTCGACCCCAAAAAAAACCAGGTAAAGAGTTTCAAGCCATAAAAACATTCAGGCGTAGCAAAATCCACTTGTTGTAAACAAAACCAATAACATTACAAAATATATTCCCCCATATTGGACCTGCCATTTTAAATTTTTAAAATCCAATACCAGATTCGTAATCAGCGACCCCCAAAACCCCCTTATGACGGCGTTTCAAAATTAACTTGTTAACTTCAAAATCGATTTTCTCCAAAACTCATTTTTTTATCAATAGTTCCGTCCCTTTTAACAGGATTCGACTCAAATAATATTTTAAGACTTCACTTATGTATATAAAAGGTGTGCCAAAATGTAGGTAAAATTTGATTTAAAAGAAAATCAAATTGTGGTTTTTTATTGAATCGTAACTTGTCATAAATACAACTGAATTCCTGCTACAATGCTGGAATAAAATAAAAAGAAACTTAATTCAGGCGATAGCTCTCCTAATTAAAAATAAGAAATTTGGAATGGTTTTAATATCTCATAGACCCGTTACGCCGTTTCCCAAAGCATTATAAGGTCCGAAATTTCAACTTAAGCCCCAATACACTACTGCCTTTGTTATGTGAAGTTTCAAGTTAAAAAAAGAATTGTGATTGTGAAGTTCGACTAGAGTTATCGCAAATATTTTAAATCTGCTTAAAAGTAAGAAATTTTAATGGTTTTAAAAGGTGTTCCGACAGTGACGTGATTTGCATGAATAGGCCTAATTTTTGAAACATAATAGATAGACTCTTGAAATTTTCACAGATGGTATATTACTACGGTCTCTATAACAAATTAAAGGGTTTTTAAAATTAAAGGGTTTTCCGACAGTGCCATTATATGCATTTACAGATAAACATCCTAAAACGCGGTAGATAGGTTCCTAAAATTTTCCGAGTTGTAAGAAATCGAGTTATAGGAGATGTTAACTCCATACAAAAATCAGTGTTTGGTTCCAAATCGTAAAATTGGGGTTTTAAGAAATATACTTAATATATTGTAATATTTATTAGGGAGTCAAAAACAAAATAAAAAGCGAATTAACATATTAAAGAACTACATCCATGTAAGAATAAAAAACTATTTTCTATGCTTTAAATTTTTAAAATATTTACAAAAACTTTTTTTACGAATACAATAAAAATAAAAATTTTTTCAAGAACTTTTTATAATTTAAAATTTGGTGCTGTACTTTTTACCACTTCTTTACTTTGAATGATATGAAAAACATAAGTTCCCAAACGAAATATTATTTACGGGGAAAACCCTTTATTATATAAAAATCATAACGTATAATAATAAAAGCGAAAAGCATCCCTAAGCATAATTTGTGTCTCGGCTTTTATTATAGTACGCTGGGATAAATAATCGGGTATGTTCTGTAATCCGAAACCGAGTGAAATTGAAACCGAATGAAATTTTAAATTGTCATAACTTTTCAATCTTACAACATTTTGATATTATTTTTTATACATTTGATTAAAGACCATTCACATAACTTCCTTGATTGCTAATGTTTTAAAAAAATAGGCGCAACTAAGTTGTATTTTTCTTTAAAAATTTATTCGATTTCAATTTCACTCGGTTTCGGATTACAGAACATACCCGAATATGTTAAAAAAAAAACGCCTTATAAGAGTCGCGTTATACGAAAATTTCCGCATTTTGTGAACCGCGTTGTAGCGCAACCGCGTTGTAGGGGGGTTACCTGTATATGGCATAATTTTTGACAAGATATACTCTTGAAATTTTCACAGAAGGTGTATTAGTATGGCCTTTATAACAATGGTAAAATTTAAAGGGTATTCCGACAGTGTCGTGATTTGCACGTATATAGCCTAATTTTTTGAACTGCAATAGGTAGACTCTTAAAATTTGTACAGAATGATAATTACTATTAAAAGGGTGTTCCAAATTTAAACAGATTATATTTTACAATATCTACTGTAACAACAATTAATAAAAATATATTTAATAAAAATAAAAGGATGTTCCCTAGATGTCGCGAATTTGAGGAATTTGACTTTCTCTTCTAAATGTTATAGGCAAACACTTGATATTTAGTATAAATAAAACTGGAGTGGCCTACACTCAACTTTACCATACCAAATGGAAACAGATATTTTTATGGATATATTACATAAAACATATTCGAATCGAAAAATTAATTAATTTCAGTTTGGGGTGTTATGTAAACTACCCCTTGCCCCTTCCCGATTATGACCAAAATTTTTACAGCTCTTCATCTCCATAAACCAAAGGCACATACTGAATTTAATTTTGATATGTCATACAGTATGACCTGTAGAGCGTTCAGAAAATTTGGGGGTCAGGAAACTATCCCCTGCCCCTCCCGATTATGCCCAAAAACTATACAGCTCTTCATCTCTATATACCAAAGGCACATAATAAATTTCATTTTTATATGTCAAACGGTATGACCTGTACAAACTCCACAAAAATAGTGGAATACACATCCACCCACAGACATCATCGCGAAAATAGTCAAAATGGATTCAGGAGACCTCAAAACATATAAATCCGTCGAAATCCCGACCTCGATTTTTTTCATGAGTACTATACGTATGGTAAAGTAAAAAATAATTTGAAATTAAAGGGTGCCATTTAGGACGTAATAAAATTAACAACTTGTATTTTTAAAGTTGTATTGAACATAGTACGGAACCATTCGTGTTTGAGTCTGACTCGCACTTGACCAATTTATTATTAATTGATTGTATTTGTCACTGTTTCTTCGCACTAATATTATTAAAATGATAAACAAAATTGCGTATATTTTCTGTTACTTCTGTCTTCTTTACTTTCGATTCTGTTTTTTATTGGAATGCCTTTTTTCAATTCTTGCGTAACTGAGTGCAAGAACATAATCGAAATGCAGAATAGGGGTGAATAACTGCTATATATGTATAATAATTTATCACATACAAATAAAAAAAAAATTTGTCAAGTGCGAGATAGACTCACACACTTAGGGTTCCGTACTATGTTTAGTACAACTTTAAAAATTCAAGTTGTTATTTTTTTCATGTCTTATGAGTCACCCTTTAATTTTAAAATTAAAGACAAAATCGCATCACTGTTGGAACACTCTTTAAATGTTAGCAATTTCTGTTATAGCGGCCATGGTAATACACTATATATAGAAATATACATGCGCCTACCTATTGCGGTTAAAAAAATAAGGTAATATACTTGAAAAACATGTCACTGATGGAACACCCTTTAGATATTAGTAATTGTTACAGCAGCCGAAGTACAACTATTTAGGTACGTTAGTTGCTATGTCGGCCATGGCAATTCTCTTTGTATGAATTTATCAAGAGTCTACCTATTACTATTAAAAAAATAAGTCACTATAAGTGAAAAACATGTCACTGTCAGAACACCCTTTAATTTTTATTAATTCTCATAACGGCCATGGCAACACATCTTCTATACAAACTGGAAGAGTCTATTTATTACGGCTCAAAAAATATGTCGTTATACATGCAAAACACGTCACTGTCGAAAAACCCTTTAAATTTATATTGTTTTTATAGGGGTTATAGTAATACACCATTTGTGAATATTTCAAGAGACTATCTATTATGGTAAAAAATAAGTCAATATGCATGCAAATCACGTCACTGTCCGCACACCCTTTAATTTTTACTATTTTTATAGTGGCCATAGTAATACACATCCTGTAAAAACTTCAAGAGTCTACCTATTATCGTTCAAAACCTATGCCATATACATACAAATCACGTCACTAACGGAACACCCGTTAATTTTTAGGTTTAATATTGTATATTTGCTTATAACGCGAACATAGTTTAAATCACTGAAAATTTTAAGTGGTTGCTTCCTATTGGTCAAGAAATAAAGATATAAAGGCAAATAACATGTCACTTTCGGAACACCCTATAGTTTTAGTATTTGTTGCTATAGTGGCCACAGTTATACGCCTTTTGTGTAAATTTCAAGAGTCTACCTATTATGGTTCAAAACTTAGGCCTTATACATGCAAATCACACCACTATCGGAACACCCTTTAATTTTTAGGTTTATTTTTTTAGACTTGTTTATAAAGCGAACTAAGTTTTAATTACTGTTTGTAAATTTTTAGTGTATGCCTCCTTCAGTTCAAGATATAAACAAATATTCGTGAATAACACCTCTATATCGGAACACCCTATAAGTTTTAATTTTTGTTGCTATAGCGGCCACAGCTATACACCTTCTGTGAAAATTTCAAAAGTCCATCTATTATGGTTCAAAACTTAGACCTTAAACATGCAAATCACACCACTATCGGAACACCCTTTAATTTTTAAGTTTATTTTTTAGACTTGTTTATATAGCGTGCTAAGTTTTAATTACTGCTTGCATATTTTTAGTGTATTCTTCCTACAGTTGAAGAAAAAATCACATATTCGTAAATAATACCTCTCTATCGGAACACCCTATAAGATTTAGTATTTGCTACTATAGCGGCCACAGCTATACACTTTCTGTGAACATTTCAAGCATCTACCTATTATGGTTCAAAACTTAGGCCTTATACATGCAAATCACACCACTATCGGAACACCCTTTAATTTTTAGTTAAATTTTTTTATAGATGTTTATATAGTGAATTAAGTTTTAATTACAGTTTGTAAATTTCAAGTGTATCCCACCTACAGTTCACGAAATATGCACATATTCGTGAATAACACCTCTCTATCGGAACACCCTATAAGTTTTAGTATTTGTTGCTATAGCGGCAGAGATAAAAGGCGCTGACAGACGGACAGACATTGTAGCGAAAACAATAGGGTTACGTTTTTACACTTTGTGTACGGAACCCTAAAAAAGTAATAAGAAAATGCCACTCATTGCGCGGCCAATTCAATGTTTTCATTTGTTGCCGTTCGCCGCTCTACCCTTTTGCCGTTCATTGCGTGGCCTCGGCCTTACTGTCACACATCACAATTATTTTTAAGCCG
The DNA here is from genome assembly GCA_949628195.1 of Phasia obesa. Taxonomy (NCBI): domain Eukaryota; kingdom Metazoa; phylum Arthropoda; class Insecta; order Diptera; family Tachinidae; genus Phasia; species Phasia obesa. The sequence goes on along the minus strand of OX451217.1, from coordinate 71,393,785 downwards.
TACTTAGCTGGTGAAAATTTGTCACACAAAAAAACTCACAAAATACACTTCGCCAGCACTATTCTATTCATTCAACACCATACAATATTTGAGTCAGTTTTGTTCCACAAGTTCGTAGGGAAAGAATTCAGAGAAAGGGGCGCACGTCGAATCGATAATTGTAAAAATTGACAGTTTTTAACATTTTAGCAATAAAAAATAATATATATAATATATACAATATGAATTATATTAAATATTTATTAAAAATCATATTCTTCAAATAAAACTGCTTCATTTAAAATTCTTCCAGCACGTTTACCATCTATAACATTATACTTGGACTTGGTTAGTCATGACATCTGGAGTGGAAAAATAATACCAAACGACAATCATCTTCAACATAACAGTGTTGATCACATTATACTCATGCAAACTGGAAACAGAAACTGTGATATACATGGCGAGTGTTTGAAGGTCTTAAGAGAAATGCAGGTTTGTGCGTGAGAGACTTTGATTCCAAATTCTTCTTGGTTTTGTTTTAATATACGACAATTTTTAATTTAAATAGAATAACGAACAAGAAGAACTGCCATATAATTTTTTAATAGGAGGCAATGGTCAGGCATTTGAAGTAAGAGGGTGGAAATATCAGAGTAGTATAAAAGGCATACCACAGGAACAAGCACTAGTCATAGGAGTAATTGGTAAGTAAGTTAGGTTAACCTAAAAGAAATAAAAAAATAAATTAAACTCTGTAATTAATTTTTAATTTTTACAAAATAATATTTTATTTTTTTTTTACAGGCAATTTTGATCAAACTTCACCTCAAAAGATGATGTTAGCCACAATTCAGTCTTTGATACGAGAGTCTTGCAAACGTCAACGTATGATAAACAGGAGATTTTATATATATGGACTGCGCCGAAATGATCATGACCGAAAAGAGGGCCAAAAACTTTTCACTGAAATAATGGAATGGCCGGAATTTAAAGGTTTTATAACAAACAACCAAAAGTTTATATAAAGAAAGTCAAATTATCCTAATTAAAACAAAGAGTACAAAATGTGAAGCATTTTTTAATTAACAAAATGCAAATCGATTAAATACTGCCATTATTTTTATAATAATTAAAGATTTATAATAAAAAATAACGAATGAATTTTTAGAACTGAAAACTATTTCCGTGAAAACCTTTGCTATGTAAATTATATCAGGGTACGAAAATAAACAAAACGAAACGTTTGCTTTCGTTTTGTTTTAGTTTTCTCTTCGCAGCGAGTAACACAAAAACAATGAGAATGATTGTACCAGTTAGTTTTGTATTCTTTTTCGTCGTAAACACAGAGTATACATACATTCATTTAAACGTACACTGGTAAAAAAAAATGAGAACCAAACAAAAACCTTTTCCAAATGTATCAAATCGGTATAAAACTTTTATTTTTGAGAGATATTGAAAGTAGGACTAGCTCACGTATAACCGAACAATATTTAACTTACCATAAATAAGGTGCCAGAGATAGTTAACAACACTTATTTTCGTATCTTGAAAGTTAAAGTTAAAAAGCAAAACATTACATGCAGTATATCAAAATAAAATTCCTGTTGTTAATATATGTATAATATTTTTAGTGTAATATTTTTTTTTTTTTTTTTTTTTTTTTAAGAGAAGTACCACTCAGGCAGTTAATGCCTACATAAACTGTGGTACTTCCTTTGGAAAGGGATAGTAGTAGATAAGACAGATGGTTAGTGATAGTAAAGCTTCGATTCTGGCAACACTGTAATTGCACGTTATGATTATTTTTAGAACAGTATTGCAGCGCCTCTGGTGTTATTTAGGCGAATTAGTTCGAAGCTAGCATAGCCAATTTATAATTATTTTACTTCGCCGGCGATTTAGTGCTATGTAGTAATACCGGCGAAGGAGGGCGCTGTGATATGCATTATTATGAAGAAAAATTAATACATATCAGAAAAATTGATGTTGCCACGGCTGAGATTTGAACTCGTGACCATTGCTTAGTAGTCAACGTGCTAACCACTTAAGCTACAGCACCCTCATTGCACATTGCAACGTGCAGAAATTGTAAAACAGAAACCGCTATTTAAAACCTCATCATAGACATTGCGTCTTTGGAATATTGAGAATGTTATGAAGATGTATAAAAGAAATCGATTTATCAAATGAAAATTATTAAAAAAGAATTTCCAAAAAAGAAAAGATAATAGTTGACATAATTATTTATAATAAAAAAATTTCCCAAATCAGATCAGGATTAAGAGCAATATTTTCGGGTATTAGCTTCAGAGAACTGAGGTAATATTGCATAAACTGAACAATTCTAGGGTCGCAAGAAAAATGTGCCCCTGACATAGCGACAAGCAATGATAATGGGTTATTGGCCGATTGCGTTGTAGTGGGTAGTAGTGGGTTGTTGCAGATACTAATAGACTGTGACTTCCTCACAATGGGCACAGTCGTAACTGCTAGGTACAGGGCACATAAGAAACAGTTGACCTATCTGAGCTATTAGGAACCAGTCTAGGTTAACTTACTAGATATCTCAATGCAACAGGGTGGGTCTAGTTATTCAATAGGATCGACATGTGGATCGGCTTTGGTAAGGTGGTGTCAAAACGGAATCAATTGATTCTCCTCGAAAGCTATCGCATAGCAAATTGCCACGTAAACCAACCAAGCAACCAACCACACCTTAATTCTGAGAAAAGAAATAAATCTTAAATATGAGGTAAACTCTACAAAGAAAAAATGGAAAAAATGCAACAACTTCGTAAAACCCCCAAACGAATAAATTTAAAATAAAATTTTCAATATCGATAAAGTGCTCAAATCGGAAAAACACACAAATTGATGAAAGTGCAGTGATTTTACGATTTGTAATCATAAAAGCCAAATTTTTTTCCGTATTTGTTGACAATCTTTTTGGTAACTATTTTTAACAAACAGGTAAAATGGACCCAAACGAGCTGTCTGCTAAACCTAAGGGATGTTTGGTAGGGAAGAGCTAGTATGCGGAAACTAGATACTAGTCGAGTTCCAGTTTTAATGCAAGTTACGTAGATGCGGCAAAAGTTTGCTTTTAATTCGCATTCGCTAAAGAATACCATTTCTAATAACATTAATCCAAGCCAACCCGAAATCAGCTCGCTTAGCGTAATCTTGTATTGCGCCTGGCTACACGTTCTGTCATTAATAGTAATGTTAACTTCTTTTGTATAATAAAACACAGTAAGGAAATGCAAAATAGAGATAACATCGCTAGATATTACTAAAAGAGACGCGCTAATTAGGTTTTGCTATAATTATAACAATATGTAACTTTTTTTGATGCAATTCTTACTTAGATGGCGAGAGGGGAGAGAGGAATTAAAAGGAGTTCACATACATATGTATGTACTTTTAAAATTCGTTTTAGGGCTCCGTACACAAAGTGTAAAAAAGTAACCCTATTGTTTTCGCTACAATGTCTGTCCGTCTGTCCGTCTGTCAGCGCCTTTTATCTCTGGAACCGTAATAGGTAGACGCTTGAAATTTTCACAGAAGGTGTATAGCAGTGGCCGCTATAGTAACAAATACTAAAACTTATAGGGTGTTCCGATAGAGAGGTGTTATTCACGAATATGTGTTTATTTCTTGAACTTTAGAAGGCATAGACTGAAGATTTAAAAACAGTAATTAAAACTTAGTTTGCTATATAAACAAGTATAAAATAATAAAGGGTGTTCCGATAGTGGCGTGATTTGCATGTATAAGGCCTAAGTTTTGAACCATGATAGGTAGACTCTTGAAATTTTCACAGAAGGTGTATAACTGTGGCCACTATAGCAATAAATACTAAAACTTATAGGGTGTTCCGAAAGAGAGGTGTTATTTGCCTTTATTTCTTTATTTCTTGAGCTGTACGAGGCAACCACTTAAAATTTGCAGACAGTAATTAACTCTATGTTCGCTTTCTATTAAATTAAACCTTAAAATTAAAGGGTGATCCGAGAGCGACGTGCTTTGCGTGTATATGGCCTAAGTTTTGAACGATAATAAGTAGACTCTTGAAGTTTTTACAGGAGGTTTATTACTATGGAAACTATAACAAATAATAAAAATTAAAGGGTGTTCCGACAGAGACATGATTTTTACTTAAATAGCCTTATTTTTTGAACCATAAGAGGCAGACTCTTGAATTGTTTACAGTAGATGTTGTATTTCGGCCACTGTAACAATTACTAATTACTAAAGGGTGATCCATCAGTGACATGTTTTTCACATATATTACCTTATTTTTTGAACCGCAATAGGTAGGCCTGATATTTTTATAGAAAGTGTATTACCATGGCCGTTATAACAACAATTCCTAAAATTTAAAGGATGTTCCAATAGCGATGGAACACATATTCAAAGTCATATTCTCCCGAATATGACTTTGATTTTAAAAAGATAAGGGTGCCCCATAAGAAATGAAAAAATTAACAACTTGAGTTCTTAAATGCGTACTAAACATAGTACGGAACCCTACGTGTGCGAGACTAACTCGCACTTGGCTGATTTATTTTCACCTCATTCGTAGTTTTAAACAAATATGTACATCCCTACAAATTGCAGCAATAAACATTGCACGATATAAACACAAATGAAATTTTAAAGAAGAGAAGAGAAAAATTACAGCGACAAAGGTTGCATAATGTAACTGGGCACTTATTCAAATCAAAAAATTAACTTATAACTAAGATTTATTTTCTATTTTTAAACAATTTAATAATTTCAATCAAATTCCAATTTTCGAAAACTTCCTTGTATTGATTCCATTTGCGATACAAAAGTCGGTTGTCCATTTGACTTTTCCGTGTTGTAAGAACTTTTACGTAGTATGCCGCGATCACTAAGCAGCGTAATCTCATCTAATTCAACGATAACATCTCGTTTTTCTTTAAGTTCTTGTTTCCACAATTCCACCATTTCATTAAGCGGCATTTTTCCACCCAATTCCAACGGCAGAACGTCGGGATCAACAGCTTTACACAAATCTTTATCATTCGTATACACGGTAAGACGATTGCGCATTTTTGAGCTGACGCGATTTTTGACAAAATCGATTAACCATTTCAAAGTTGAGGGTACATTAACCAAATGAATTTCTTTGTGCCTCAGAGGCAACGACTGTTCGCCCCACTTGAAGAGGCGAGCGAATTCTGTGGGATTCCAATTTGTAATGTGGGCTGTTGTAATACCCGAAAAATCACCAACATGTGTCAAACCCAAAACTTGAGTCTGAGGATCTTCCATCAAGTATTCATAGGTTAAAAAATGAGCTTTCGCCTGATCCATGCTGGTATATTTCTTAGCGTTGAAGTCTTTGGCATTAATAATCACTACACGACGTCCATTCTTATCACGTTTTGGTGTAGCGAATATATAACCACTGTTAACCACATCATTTACTTTTTCATCATAGAAATCCAAGTGTGTAGAGTATTCAGGAAATGTACGTTTAATATTCAGATACTTAAGTAATGTCTGCTCGGCCATGGGAACACTGAATTTTTTGACTCTCAAAAAGCGCAATAAGAAATGATCGTCCATTCGCATATTAAGTATGTCTTCGTTTTTTGTAATCCAATTGCGAAATTGTTCTAAACTTTGTTCCCGTATACATTTATCTTCTCGAAGCTCACGTTTTGCTATTTTAATCAGAGCCTCGGGGAGTACGTTTTCATTTTTATCGACTGTTTGTTTCATATTGGCTCTCACTGTGGAAATTTAATTTTCGGAGTTTGGCAAATTTAAGGATTGAATCTAGAATAAAATAAAACAAAACGCATGTATATTAGATTTAAATTAAAAAAGAATATGCAGAAAATAATTATGATCTAAAGGATAAGTTGTTGTAGCTTAGATTTAATAAAATCTAAGTTTCATATAATTTTTAGAAGTGGACTAATGTTTCATTTAAATCAAATAAAGATATTATATATAATACAGGAGCTTTTCAATAGTTGAATTCAGATGAGACTTCAGATAGTGCAAAGATAGCCTAATCGCTATATATGTATATAAATCATTCCAATTCGAGTTAGACTCTAATTAGCAATCTGTGTTATCAAAATAAGCGGTATTGATAGGGTGCTGTTGATGGCTATTGGCTACGGAATCCTAAGGAAAATCCCGAAATAAAGATATTAACTCTTTCTTTTATTACTTAAAGCTTAGGGATACCGAAAATATTAATTTGGATAGTCGAGACTTCTAAAAATTACTAGGAAAATGGGGTTCTATAAATTTGTAAAAGTCTATCAGCTGGCGACTTCAACTATAAACACACATTTTAGGGATCTCGATTGCTTCGAAAGTTCATATTTTGTTTGACGTAACTGTAAAAAATGGGCTTGAATATGATTGAAGTGCACAACCCAATCTTGGTGCACTGATCAACAGCCCATATTTGATGTTGTAGATTTTGGTGCGATATATAATAGCTGAAATACTTGAATTATCTACAGTTTATTCGCCAACTATTGATTCTATATGGAATCCGAAAGAAAACGTATCTCCGACTAATCAAATTTAATATATATTTGTCGAACTCTTGACTGAAAAAAGAAGACTTTGAAGAGAATGGCAGTTACACAGATCTCCAGAACAGACTAAAAGAATCAGCGAAATTGCAATCCGTAACTTCGATAGCATAGCTGAAAAATTAACTGAAAGGCATCGACCCCTCTCCACAGTCAGATTATGGCATGTAAAAATCCAGCGGTCAATTTAAGATATAAAATTCGCGATATTGTTAAGGCAGGAAACTCCCTGGTTTTGGTAAAAAGGTAACAAGTTGCTAATAAAACCATCCCATGTAAAGGTCCAGTTAGCCAACCGTAGCCCAACGGTATGTAACTCATTAAAATTGTTGTTTTTTTAGATTCTCTTGATCTCCTTTTGCTTTTTCTTGCATATTTGCGTGTTGTCGATAGTCACGTAAGCCTGTTAAAAATAGATTAGCTTACGTTTTAACGTGTCATTGATAAACAAAGTATAAATGAAAGAAATCTAAGCTCAAGATAGAGTGCCTGACAATAAGCCAGCTTAGTTGGATTGCTCTTAACTACATTTGGCTTTTCCAAGTATGGCGCGCCGATCAAGATGTATATCCTGGTATTTAACGTCTGAAAGCTGCGGTATGCCGTTACATGGAGGTATTATTTTTTCTCCACCCTTCGCTTTAAAATAGGCAGTATTTCGGCAATAACACGTCGAATGTTCGCTTCCCAGTACTCGACCTTTACTGGTTTATCGGCATAGTTCTGGGACTTGACATATCCGAAGAGAAAATAATCTAACGGTGTCAAATCACACATACAAGGTGGCCATTCGTTCGCGAAATATGTCTCTCAGTAGATTGATTGATTCGCGCGCTGAAACCACATGTCTGCAATACTGGTGTTTGAGGCTATAAGTTAGCAAATATGTCTCTATAGCACTCAACGTTGACTGAAACGTTCTGACCATCGTTATTTGTGAAGATATCGCTTGTTCTGTGCATACAAAGTGTACGGCGTCGTTCGAACAGTAAACGTATTGAAAAAACGATCCATGGTGTTAATTTAATCGATCTGATGGATGAACCATAAAATGCACGTAACTTCCGGTAAGTTTATCAAATTGAACCATGATTTTCAAAAAAAAAAAAAAATCAAACAGCTTTCAAACGTTTCTTTAGCATTACTCTATCTATATATATATATAAGGCACAAAATGTGTTTGTTTGCATGTTTGATTGTTTGTCGGAAGGCTATAGCTGCCAACACCCACCAGTGAACCGATATTTCTGAAATTTTCACAGTTTGTTATTAGATATATGGTAAAATAAGGTACTTATTTTTTTGATATTCGACGTGGGCGTGGCACATCTCAAACAAAGTAAATATTTATCATCGTGTAGCTGGGTAACAGTAATATGTAGCGCTTTGAACCCGTAACCTCTATATTAACATACTTAGTTAAGAGAAATATAGACTGGATAGGAATAGTCGACGTGGTACCTCCCATACAAAGTGAAAAAATATTATCCTCTACCTAGGGAACTGCAATAGGTAGCGCCTTGGAATTTCGCACCAGTAATCATCATATTAACGTACATAGTTTGGCTAAACACAGACAGAATTGGAATAGTGGGCGTGGTACCTCCCGTATTAAGTGAAAAATTATAATCGTGTACCTGGAGAACTACAATAGGTGAAGTCGTGAAACTTTACACAAGTAACCCTCAAAGTAATGTGCATTGTCTAGCAAAATACCGGCTGGATTAGGATAGTGGGAGTGGTACCACTAATAAAAAGGTAAAAATTATTATCATGTTAATACGTATAGTCTAGCAAAAACAGACTGAATAAAAACAGTAGGCGTTGTACCTAGCATATAATCTAAAACGTTTTCAAGTTAAATGTTGCTCATACTTTTCTTACAAGTTTTTCTTGTATTTTTTTTTTTTTTATTGGTGTAGCGAAGCGCATCGGGGATAGCTAGTTTATGATAAATTACCAACCCTTAATAACCTCAAAGCCAACCAAGAACTGTGAAATCAGTTGTAACCAAAACAATTTAAAGTTCTCTTAACAAAAACACGGTTTTTGATTTTTAAATCATTAAAATATTTCCTATAATATAATTTTTATTTCGATTAAAAACAGTCGTACAAGTTTTTTACGCGTAGTGTTCGCCAAAAATAATAAAATATTTAAAATTATTTAAATGAAGTTTATTCACCCAGTCTTTTAATACACGCACTTTTAATTAACAGACGAATACATCTAACGTATTCATTAAATACCTTAATACTGAAGTTACTCTGATGCTGCCTCATGTTAACACGGCATTATAATTAGTTCAAGTTCAACACAGTTTATCAGAAAGCCCAAGAAAACATAAAATATTTTTATTAATGACTTCTTTTGTTTCGAGTTTAAACAGAGACTAAATAACAGGTGGCACATTATTAATGTCATGTTTTGATGTGAATAGGCTACCATTTTGTCAGAAATGAAAATTAAGTTCGGTTATTACGAAAAGTTTATTTGGAGATGAAATACGTGGAATTTGCCAAAGTATTATTTTCCCGCGCTTTTTCAGTTATCTAGGGATTAAAAATTTTTATGCGCATAAAAATTTCGTTTCTAAAATGTAAGCCGGCCAGGCCGCTCGTATTTAAGTGGTACAAATCATAAATTACATACCTTGATAGCTAACTCTCCCAATGTCAAAAAAGTGGCTTTAAACGTCTTCACACTTACTTGTACGGTGTGAATTTAACACACATACATATGTAGGGGAGTAAAATGTTTACTCAAATTTTTACTCTATTACGCACTCAAAATTTGTTCACAATTTATTGTTTTTTTCAAGTTTTTTAACAAAAATAAATATAATTTTTTTGGCATTTGTTAAGCCTGGTACCAAGGCGAATTAATACTAGGTGGTTGCATGGGCGAATTCAGGCTTTTTCGCCTCCTATGCAGTTGTCAAATTTCATATAGAAAAAATTTGTTTATAATTTTTTTATATGGAGATTGACTTTTCGCTTTCATGCATATGATGAGATTTTTCGCCACTGCAATCACCTGTTATGTATTCGCCTTGCCTGGTACCAAGGCATATTAATCAGGTTACCTCACTACAAAGGGGAAATACTAAGGCGAAAATTATCAATTTTTTTATATGGATTTTAACAGTTATACTTACAATGTTCCCCTTAAATGAAAGTAGAACTATCAAAATTCATTAAAAAAAAATTTAAAAATTTTCGCCTTAATATTTTCCCTTCGTAGTGAGGTTACCTGATGAATGTACCTTGCCTTGTACTCTGTTCAGTTTTTCATGCGGAATGCTCTCAAACTACATACATATATACATAAAATATTTGTATAAAAGCAATAATAAGCAATAATAATAATTTAAAAGCAATAAAATCGTAAAATTCTTCCAAATTGCGAGTTAAGACTGGTACTCTGTTCAGTTTTTCATGCGGAATGCTTTCAAATTACATACATAAAAAATTTGTATGAAAAATTCATGAAAAAATGTTGCTGAAGTAGTACTCTGTTTTTGCTGTGGAAAAACATTGAAATGTTTCTGGCAACATTTTATCAAAGCTGTGAAATAAAGCAAATGGACATTATTTCATGCGGATTTTTTCAAACAACAGCTGATCACCTGGCTTTTGTTAACATTTGTAAAACAATGTGGTATACTTAAAAGCAATAAAATCGTTAAATTCTTCCAAATCGCAAGATAGACACCACATTTTAAATGTCAAATTTTCCTTGTGAAATAATAAATGTTGCTCAACATTTTTCACAAATTCGAACAGAGTACTAGGCTTTAGGTGAAATTTATTTCTTCACAGTATTGTATTTTTTTGTCTTTTTGGGTGTAAATTTTTAATTCAGAAGTTAATCGAACCAACTTAAAAACCTTCGCCGGCTCATGGGCAACAACTTTGCTTAAGATCATAACATGATCAGATGCATAGTTTACGATTCTATAAAGGACATACAAACATACAGACAAACATTCATTTTTATATATATAAATAGGACCAAAAAGTGACTCTGGTCTAAAATAATGTAATAAAATTGTATGATATAAACTCTTTAGATTTAAAAATAATGCAGATTGCCATTATTGGAATTTGTAGTAAGTCTATTACGCAGAGATCTGCTGATAAATTTGGATTTGCGGCATTTGGATTTGCTTCACCTCTTACCCTACTCCAATCCTGTTTATCACTATTAAGTATTAAAATTGATTAAGTATATATTGATTCCAATATAGGATTCCTTTTTTTCCGCCAAAATATCTCATTTCCAAGAGAGTGTGGAGAAAAAGCAGTGAAAAACTCAATTTCCGGTTTAAAGGTACTGAAATTTTCGGTTTAAAACGGGATATTTTAAAAACTATTGCGCAACATTAGGCGCCAATTGAATAAAATTTGTATTTGATTTGTATTTTTACTTTGGTTTGGAATACTTTCAAAGAAAAATCGTGCAAAATATTGTCAGGAAGCCCACGACGCGGCGGGTACAGCTAGTTATCTAATAAATATTTATTCATACTAAATTCATATTTAGGCCTGTCATGACTATTTTTTTCCTCAAAATCTAATCGTGAATAATTCCCTCAAAAATTTTTCTCATTGGCAAAAAAATTCCCCTTATCGTGAATAGTTTTTCCTCGAAAATTTTTCACTTTTACCTTTGTTTTTTTTTTTCATTTTTTTTTGCGGGCAACTTGTTATTTAACAATAAAATTCCAACATATATTGGCTCTTAGATAATAGTTCCATCCATATTTTTCGTTGAGTGCTCAGCCCAGAAATTAATCAATAATTCCACCCTTTTCAGGTGTTTATTACATCATTTCTTATATTCAACTAACTCTCTTTCAGGCTCCAGCATAGACATCAAAGCACATTGGTAATTGATGTCATTTGCGAAATTATGATATTACTATTATGCCACCCGTTATATATGACCGCCAAATAATATAGAAACACTAAAAACAAACAAAAAACTGTTAAAGCATTCTTCTGTCATCTCTTAACCGTGTGATCAGTTTGTCTATCCCGAGATCAAATATAATTGTGTTAGAAACAAGTATTACTAGTATGAGTAATTTTATGTAAACTTACATGTGGCTAGTTTTAAAGCATGAGGTTTAAAAGTTATTTAAATACCTTTTGAAAAAGAGAAATAAAACTTGTTTAATTTTTGTGAATATGAAATAATTTTATAAAAAAAAAATTTACCAAAAATAGTGTAAAAAAATAAATTTCGATTTTCAAATATTGTTCTTTTTGTGAAAAGAAGTTTTTACATTCTTCTTTGATTTAATAAGTTTTTTTTTATTATTTTATTATAGTCTCTCATAATTAAGAAAATCGTAAAGAAATGTTATAGATGACTTGGCCCTATAACTATTCATTATAGGCACAGAGAAAAAAGAAAAATAAGTCATATGTATGTATAGATGTCCTCTTTTTTAGGGGGAGCAAATAGTTTTAATACAATTTTCTAATTATATTCTGAAGTTGTGTACAAAACTGATGAAAAAAATAGAAAAAAAATTAAATTCACGTCCATTAAAACCTATGTCCGATAATCTTAATGATTCATCACGATATAAAGTCATCGGGTGTGGACTCGGGGTGAAGAATTCTGAAGACGTTGCTCTTCAGAATATTTGACCGAGTTATAGAATAGAAAAAGTAACAAATGAAAATTCGGTCTAATTTAGCTATTAGTCAAAAACTGAAAGTATACCGTGTTTTTCGAACTTGCAAGTACAAGTGATAATCACTTTGCGTGCCCTTTACGATTCAAAAGTTATGCTACAATCACGTTTTGATTTTTAAAATTATGAAATTTCAAAATCAAAAAAAAGTTGCGATTTGTTAATCTTCCTCTTTTTTTCCTTTTAAACAGGGTATCTCCTTCTACTTTTTATTTCAAGCCACTTGTCATTTTTATTTCAAGCCACTTTGCATTGGTACAAATCAGTAACATTAATTAATTTTTAGCCATTCAAGTTGTTTCCAAGTAATGCCAATGATATTTCAATGCTAATGAAAATTCTCCATGTATAATTGTTACCCTTTGGATAACAACCTTTGCTTCACATTGGTGGTACTTAAGTATTTCAAAATTAAATATTAAAAAAACTAAACATGGTGCTATATTAATTACAAAAATGTTTTTTGTTCAAGATTATTATATACATATGAAATGAAACGATCTGTTTTAAATTTCGTACATGTTAATTAACCTAGAAATAACACAGACACATCAAGAAAAGAAAAAAAAAACAATTTTTACAATAATTTATATTTATTTTACATACATATATGTATGTATTAAAAAATAATTTTATTTACACAAGAAACAAAAACAATCACAGAAGTCGCAATACAAAAAAGATTCACTTATACAATGACTCATCTATAAGACAGTTGGTCACCAGGTTTTAATTTACCAATAATTATTTTTTTACAAGTTTTAAAGACAACTTATTGCATTGGTATTGTTTTCTTTTTTTTTCAATATAATGGGTCCTTTTTCAGCGCCCTTTCATCCTCAATGATTATAGGCAACCGATTTGTAATTGTATTTTAGACTGTCGACGGCAATTGCAGGGTTTCATGGGCCATACTACCCAAACGGCACTGTTTGAGCAGAGAAGTTCTTATGGTTTACTGGTGTAGTAACAGGTCTTTGTTCTGCTACAACTAGGACCAGTTTATGAGCAAATGGCACTAGGGATTTTTGCAGAATGTGCAAGTCCCAATTTCAAAGCCTGTTCACAAGCTGTTTAAATTAAAGTGTATTTTAATAAACTTTAAACGATACAAGGAAGCTTGTGAGTTGAGCAAATATTATGTAAGTCTTAACCAGAGCTTTAAGACCATTTATGTATATTTTTAAAAAATTAAAAAAAAAATTAAATTAAGAGGTTCCCAACTTTGAGACCACCTAGCGATCGATACCCACGGGGCTATGGGGCCTTTGCTATGCGAATATAAAATTTTAGATCAATTCGACTATCTCTTTACAAAAGACTTATATCCAAAATATTTTGAGTCTTCCTCACTGTTAACTGTAGTCTACTTTTGCAGTTTTAAGTTCTGAGTCGCTAAAGATCTTTTTGTTAAACTCAAGCTGTATAATTTTTCTTGTTATGTTCTTGCTTTTTAGTTTGATTGCAACTTGAAAATAAAAGTGGTAAGTTTTGAACTCTTTTTCATTAATTTTCATTAATTTTAGTTTATTTTGTAGTCGGGTTTAAGTAATTTAATTTTTTTGTTTCAACCAGTAGATGTAGAAAGGTAGAAATTAATTTACTGACAAATTTGTAAATGCCAAAAGAGGTATGTATGTATGTATGTATGTATAAGCGAGTATAAGCATACCTCTGTCACTGTTACTTAAATGCAACTACTATGTTTGTTAGAAAGATTTTACAAAATAATCAGCCTTATCGTTTGTTTTTTGTATTGTAAAGTGAAGAAAAGCGACAATAAAAACTTTGTAATTTTTAGTCTTTTTCGAGTCAACAATCAAATTTCCATTTAAAAAAAAACAACAAGTTTTCATCACGACAACAAAATTAACAAAAAAAAGCTAAACATTACAACGTTACAAGGCAACAGTTGATTTGGAAAACCAGAAATAAAAGAACTTTCGATTTTTGTTATTCAAACAAACAAAAAAAAGTAAATATAAATGTAAAATTAAACCAGAAAAATGGTTTGTTTTGTAACATATTTCTTCGTCAAAAATTCGCAAATTGCAATTTCAAAACCACAAACAAAATTGGCATTTGTATATCGCAACTTACGTATACAACTTCACGTTGTTTTATAACAGGAGTACCAATTATAGGTTTTTTAAAGTTATTTCTCTTTCCATTTTATGGCTGGAACACGATCTCATTAATGTGGTAGTCGTAGCTGAATTTGCAATAGATTATCCCGCCAGTCTCTAAGAAGGAAACACAAATCACCGTAATGTTGTTTACAATATGACATACATACATATGTACATATGTATTCATATTGTAAACAACATTACTTTATTTTTGATACTATGCAAGTAACACCAATCATGCACAAGCATGCAGAATCTTGTTTATATGCTTATGAACGTACAGCGTGTACGCAAGAAAAGTGATTCTGATTCTGCATGCCCAATCTTGATTTGTAGAAACCTGTTTGCTGGTATTGTTAAGCGTAACCGCTAATCATAATCGAGCATGCATAGTCATGTAAACTTTCTTACATATGTACATATGTATGTACACATACGTGTATGTAAGATAGGTAAATAATGACTGCGTATGTATTGTTTTAAAATTTTAATTTTTTAATAAACGTATCGTGTTTCTGCATGCCCAATTTTATAGTAATATTTGGTTACCCGGCATGCACAATCCCGATCAGTTGTTCATTATTCTAAAATTACTTCAAAAATATTATTTGAAAATCCAGAAATATTTCAAAAATTTCCTTTGCGTTAAGTTGGTAGCACTGTTATTGACATACAGTGACACCGAAAACTCTACCTATCCCTCTATTTATCTCAATTCTAAGCAAGATATAGAAATTTCTTTTTAAACAAATAAACTGGCAATAGAAGCAGGTAATAATAGTGGATAAAAAATCAAGCTTCAATTCATTTGTTAACAAAATCAGCAAAAAATCATTTTAGGGCACAGAAAAGTCTACATACTATACACAAAAAATGATTTAATGTCTATATTACATGTTTTCGAAGTTCCAAATAATATTTTTCAGAAAAAATACAAAAACTTCTCCTAAAATGTAATTCCATTCATTAGGTAGTGAATTCTTTAGATTATGCTTATTTTATATATATTTTTTTTTAAATCCTGCGATCTAGTTCTTCCCATAAGTGATTAATGTGATTTAATTCGGGCGACTGAAGTAAATAATGCAGTTGGTGAGGTACATTATATAATGCTCGCATTGTGTTTGGTATCGCTGTCCTGCTGAAAAAAACAGCCAGTATTTAGACTCAATTTGTTTATCAGTTTCTTTAAGAAGATTTAAATTAACAAATAGGCCCATCGCGACTCCATACCATAATATCACCGCCAGCATGTATCACTTACGATTTCTCACTAGAAAAAAATAAAAAATATAACAGCTGCATACTGCCGAAAACTAATGGAGGCAATGCAAAAACGTTCCAACGCTGTAGTTTAGCAATAATCCTTGCAAACTAAATTAACTATTACTTATACACATAAAAGCTGGGTTCAGAATTTTTCATTAAAAAATCAACATTCATGATATTTGTCATAAATTAAAAATCTAAAATTTTATATTTATTTTTCACGCTCATAAAAGAATAACAAAAAATGTTCTGCCTATGTTCATACATGAATGTACGTACCTGTTTGTTTTTTTGTAACATACATACATTTAGAATGAACAATAAGAGTTATTCATGTGTGATTGGTGATAAATTAGCTTCTTCTCATTAATGTTCTTTTTCATAAATTTACATGTTCACTTATGAACGTCGAACATTTATAAAATTTGTCATTAATGAACATAAAATAATTATCTGCCTACGATCGCACATGCAGTTGCATTTATAATGTGCAACGTTATGTTGCGTACATTTATGTATGCAAACGCATTGTATTTATGTAAAATTATCAAAATTGTAAAATCAAATCAAAATCGTAAAATTATCAAAATTGTAAATACTCAAATATGAAAACCTGCGTGAACAAAAATTTTTTTTCTCATTTATTCACTTTTGAACAGAAAGACCAAAAATAAATCGTCACAAAAACACAAAATATTTTCTAGTCTCTCAGACATGTATGAAAAGAAGAAGCTTAAAAATAAAATGTACACATGCACACATTTCGGTACTCTGCATAAAAGTGTTATCAAAGTAAATAATAAAAATCCTGAACATGAATTTAGAATGTTGCAATTTATTTAGTTCTAGACAGGGTTGGAGAACTATGAAATTGGAAATGTTTATTATTGTAAGAAAAAGTAAAAACAAAATATTAATTAAATAAAATAATTTATTGCAATTGCGCCAAAAAAAAGCATGAAGTGTGCCACAGCACCACTGATGTGTCGATTGTACCAAATTTGGTACAATTGTATCACAAATCCCAAGACTGACATGGGGAATCTGCTGAGCGAGGCCAGTAGTAGAGATTGCTTTGCAGAAATGAAGAAACAGATATGAAGAAATCTTAAAAAAAGTGAAAATATATACCTTTGAATCCACACAAATTATATTTATGTACATATTTGCATTGGTGGCTAACCGATTATCAAAAAAAAAAAAGAAGTTTGGCTAGAAAAAATGTTCTTTGTGGCAACACTAATTATAATCATGTTTTTAAAAATAGTTTTGTAAATTTGTGAATTTTGAGTTGTGACTGTTTATGATTTAGTGTGTGATATGCACGGTAGAGTCATTTCCTTATTATATTTACTGACACAATTTTTCGAGTTTATTTTGTAAATAAAACGGCAACAACTGCAACTGTTTCTATTTTATTAGGCGTTAAGCCTAAACTGCAAGACAAATTACATACAAACATACATACATACATTTTTAAAACAAAATAAAATCCAACGTAAAACAAGTTTTACTTATTTCAATAATTTGGGTTTCGTCTACTAGATTTTAACTTTTTAATCAATGACGGCTGTAAAAACTGGACATTCAAATATTTTTGAATCAGAAGCAAGCATTACGTTTTTTATTTGACCACATTTGTTGTTTGGTATGTACATATGTGCGGTTTTTATGTACAGAGAGTAGGTATCTTAGGTTGAGCTAAAATGAAAATGATCATAAAGATTTTAGACTTTTTACGAGTATTACAAACACAAAACATAGACTCAACCAACCAGTTGTTACTAGGAATTAGGCAATCCATTTTTGCTTTTATAGATACTTTTAAATATATTAACATTAAACCATATTTATTTATATTGTCTTTATGTGTATGAATTATAGATATTTATATGAAACTTTATTTGCTTTAACGATTTTGTCTGTTTGGTTTTTGTAATTATTATTTTAATTAAAAATTTAAATTGTATATCCGTGAGTATTAAAAGCCCTTTTTAACTAAAAAATAATCACATTTATGATGGTCATATCATGCACTGATGTATGTATGTACGAGTTAATACATATACATACATATGTATGTGTATCATAGGTCAGAAGTACATACATATGTACGCATGTAAGTAACCATTTATATCTTTGCATTTACATACATACGGACAAAAGATATAGCTGTGTTCGCCTACAATTTATAAGTTTGACGTATCTTCTATCAAAATGCTGTACCAAGGTTTTTTTCTAAATATTTTTTATTATTATTTTTGAAATAGAAAAATCTCCAAGTGTGTTTCTTTTATTTATACTTTTCTAACAAATTCAAAACGGCGCATATTGGTGGAGCACCATACAAAACTCGAATTAAGTTATTTTATAGAAACTGAATTTGGGAATTTTTACTGCCTATACGAAGGTATACAAGTATGAACGTTGGGCGGCTACAGAACCTGGAGAAGGCAAAAAACGTATATTAGTGGGAGACCATACAAAATTTAACTTAAATTATCTAGCAAACGATGGATTTCAGATATCTTGTCTTAAACACATAGACGACAGCAGCTACACGTCTACAAATGCCGTTAGCTACAATTGTCGCTGTACACTTAATTATATGCCAAAAAATGTCAAAACAAAAACAACAAAAAATGTCAAAACAAATAAAATAAATATTTGCTCCAAACCTCCTTATATTCTGTTCTGTCAAATTAAAAAAAAAATTGTCACATACAAAAATAGAAATTAGCTTAATGCTTTAAACACAATCCAGTGCTTCAGTTATGGTTTATGTATTTACTTTATATAAAGGTTTTCATCCCTACTAAGTATGCATATCGGTAAATTTGCGTACTTTTACTGCTTTTTCTCCACTCTCTCTTGGAAAGTGCAGACATTTTTGCGGAAAAAAAGTATACTATATTTGATATAGATTTGATCAGGATACTAAGGTACCTCCTCACAAAATTTACGCCAGCATGAATATGAATGAATATATTGGTGGCCTCTGATAAATTACAACAGCACACTGAACAAAGTCGACCTACTTGCGATTTAGGGGGTTCACACAACAGCCTTGCCAATAAGCGGTCACAGGAACTGGGGAAGCCCTCCTGGGGTAACCGGTTCCCTTGGTACCAGTCGTTGAATACTGGTCAGACCTAGAAAGATATCTTCTTCCTGTTTTACGCCTGTGCAAGCCTTGGGGACTGGATCTCACATATACTTCGGAAGTATTGGTTGTAAGGTGTTAAAAGTAAACAGAACAAAATGTCCCTGGTGGAATACGATGATACGGAGATCGTGAAGGAGGCGAAAAGCTTAAATTACAATTAGGGTGTGGGCTATCCTGGCAATCTACGTACTGCTTACGCTACATATTTTATTTCAAAACAAACAAAAAAATAAAAAAGTTAGAGAATAAACGCTTGCTACGCTTGCTATCTCTATCGAGATAGAAAAATTCTTTAAAAAACAAGAAGAAACAACAAAAAAAGGTTTGCCCTATCTTTTGCAAAAACTTATTTATTTTACCGCGTATTATCTCATTCAAGTTTGTTATGTTATACATAAATAAGTATTTGCTAATTTTACTAACCATAAACAACGTTTTACTTGTACTCGAATAACATATTTGTACTTTTCTTACTTAATTACTTAACTGAACACATACAGCGCAAGTAGTACCAAACACCATGCTGTTGCTAAATGCATGGTTAACTACACTGAAACAAACCAAAAACCATAATAATTTATGAGGATATAAAAATCTTTAATTGTATTAGATACATAAGTACATACATATGTATGTGTAACATGTAAATAAAATATTTTTATAATTAAGTTTTTACGCTCTAGGTCTTTTTATAAAAATATTTCAATTTATTTTTATATCGAATATAAATATAAAAATAAATTGAAATATTTTTTATATCGAATATAAAAATAAAAATAAATTGAAATATTTTTATAAAAAGACCTAGAGCCTAAAAACTTAATTATAAAATTATTAAAAAGGTCAAAAGTTATAATAATTGTAAATAAAATATTTAAAATTTATTTTTAAGCAGTAAAATTATTGCTATGCGAATTTCCCATTTACAGGAAATTTAATTTAATCGCTGTATCCGAAAACATGTTTAATTTCAGATATTACCTAACATTTTAAAAATTATTTATATATTATTTTTAAGTTCATTTATGCCATTTTTTTTCATTTTAAGTAAAATTAATTAAAAAACAAAAAATCAGCAATTTTCGTGTAGTTTTACAATTTTAAAGGCCCAAAAAAAGTAAAACAAAATTGTGATTTACAGAACAGGGTAAAATGAAACACGTGAATACAATCACATGACTTTCAGAACAGGCCTGTATGATATGGTAACAAGAACCATCTTATCTTCTTTGTGACAGTATATGGTTGCAATGAACAACTTGTAGTTATTTTACTCATTACTATGGCCACGCTAAACAAGTTTTTGTTACTATTTAATCATTAAATGATTACTACACTAGTTATATTCTTTAGATAAGCCAGCTAGCAACCGCGTCCATACATCGACATTTGCTGACGATACGATACAGTTTTTATGCAGTCACGAAAGAACTCAAGCGATACAAAATTAAAGCAAAAATAAAGGCAAAAGAAGTCTGTCTTAACTGGCTAATTGGCAGAAAATCTAGTCTCAGCCAAGTTACGGGGCTAATTACGGTGTCCTTAGTGAAAAATTCAAAGGCGTCAAAATAAGATTCTACAAATGATCACAGTCACTTCTTGGTGTATAAAAAAATTCCAACTTTCACAAAGAGAAAGTGACCTTAGTTAAGGCACATAAATCGAAACATGCAGTAACGTCAGAAGCGCATACCTTCCGCTGGGACGTAACATCCTAAATGAACGTGGACATTGCTTCTCTTGGTCGAACATCATAGAGATGACCCACAAATGATACTAGCAACAGTGAAACATACAACCCTGTATGGCAATGGCTGGACTCTCAAGTAAGTTAGTTTTTTTTTTTTTGTTTGTTTTTAGGCTTAAGATATAATTACTTTTAGTTTGTATTAACAAATTAAAGATACATTAAAGAAAAACAAAAATTATGAACAACTAAAATTGTTTATCAGTGTACAGCATATAAAAACACACAAAAGCAATCATACATACATACATATACAACATCATGTTACGTTTCATTGTTTATCTGTGTCATTTAAATTTATAAAAATTTACACTCTACAGCGAACAGTTAAGAGCAAAAATGTTATTATAGATTTAGCGATTTCGCCGTTAGGCCTTTAATAAATTAAAATCCTTTTAATATGGATTGTGCAAATACATTTTAAAATATATACACAACTTAACAATGTGCTTTAATATACCAATCGTTGGCTTAGTCAGCAAATATTCTAAGTCCATTTTTTATGATAGTTCAGATGTTATGGCTTCTATAACCCTAAATACATCGTTTTCAAAAAAAAAATACCTTATGTGCTTTTTTTATTGTTAAGCAAATATGCTAAATCAAAAAAAAAAAAAAAAATTAAAAAGTGCTAATTCCAACTAAAAACAACACATACTCGTATTTCAATAAATTTATTTTGTGTGAAAGCACTTTAAGTTCTTTGCCTTGAGTAATGTCTTGCTTAAATCAGCAGTGCAACATAATATCCAAGGCGAATAAATACTATTTAATTGCACGGGCGAATTCAGGTATTTTCGGAAATTCCCAAACCATAATACATACCAGACTTGGGGGATATCAATTACATTTTGTAATTAATTACACATGCAATTACTAATTACATGTAATTGTAATTTAGCATTTTCAATTACTAATTACAAGTAATTGTAATTGAAATAGGGACTAAAATCAATTGCAATT
Source organism: Phasia obesa (assembly GCA_949628195.1). Lineage (NCBI taxonomy): Eukaryota > Metazoa > Arthropoda > Insecta > Diptera > Tachinidae > Phasia > Phasia obesa. The sequence goes on along the minus strand of OX451217.1, from coordinate 71,372,229 downwards.
ACTTGTAATTTGTAATTGAAAAATTTCAATTACAATTACATGTAATTAGTAATTGGAAAATTAAATTACTAATTACATGTAATTGTAATTGGAAAATTAAATTACTAATTACATGTAATTGTAATTGAAATTTTTCAATTACAAATTACCTGTAATTGTAATTGAAATGTAATTGAATCCCCCTATGTCTGGTACATACATATAGAATACAAAACACTAATTTTTAGAAATTTTGTCTGCTTGTTGTCTGTCTATCTGTGTTCGAATCACTAAGAACTACTAGATTAGGTTAGGAAGGGTTGTGCCAAATATGGCACATCCACTCGGAGACCCGATGGGTCCATTGTGATTCCCTTCAGCTAAACTAAAAAACTAAAACTAAAAAAACTGGGAGGAAAAAGAGAGGCGTATTATGCTTCCTGCTACCTATTACTCAGCCACCCGATTTCCACTGGTCATTGCCCTAATGGTGCAATGGCCAGTGATCAGCCCTATCATGGCTCTTAGAACCTTCCTGTCTAGACCCAGCAGTATCTCGGTTTTCGCAGCGTCCAGTCTAGGCCAGATTGACCTTGACACTCTGCAATCCCCCCTTACTTCCCAAGACACGTTGATTCTGTTTGACTACCCAGTCTGATATCATCCTGTAGTAGTGGCTAATCGGTGGCGTAACCGATTCTACCCTAACTGAATTATCCCCGCCCGAGCCCAGTCTCGCGAGTTTGTCAGCAATCTCGTTGCCCTTTTTACATTCGTCTACCAGCCTTGATGTGACCCTGTGTCTTTTCAAGGCTTTAAGTGCCGCCTGGCTGTCGACGTACAGAGTGACCTCTTCCCCCTCTAAAACGTGTCCAGACACCAGCTCTGTGGCACCTCTACCTGGAACACACTACAATCGTCTGGTAGTCTATATGACATGCGTGTTCTAGTTCCCAGGATGTGAACACCAGCACCGGTGCCCGCTTCCATTTTTGACCCATCTGTAAACACCGCAACCCCTTCATACAGTTTATCAGACCCCAACCATTCTTCCCTTTTTGGGAATACAAGCAAGGGTATTCTACTGAAGTCAAACTCATTGACCAACCCTGATTCAAAAAGTCTAAACAAACTTCTCGGCGCCATTCCGACCACAAACCTTTCAATGGGGAGTAGGTGCAGAATGATGTCCAAAGCGGCTTGAAGCACACCTCTGGACCTTGGCAAGAGTTTTCCTATGAGACTCCGTTTTCAAAGCCTCCCACCAAACAGCGCTTCCATACGAAACAATGGGTCGAACCACCGAAGTATAGATCCAGTTTACAACCTTTGGTTGTAGGCCCCAGTTTTTTTACCTATGGAGTTCTTGCAGGCATAATAGGAATTAAGACCCTTCTTAAGTCTCTCCTGAATGTTCCTGCTCCAGATCAATTTACTATCCAGATAAACTCCTAGGTATTTAGCCTCGCTTGCTAGTTTCAACTCGACACCATTAACTTTAGGTGGCCTGAAACCTACCACTTTGTATCTCCTGGTGAAGAGAACTAGTTCAGTTTTATCACCGTTGACCCCCAAACCTTTGCTCGAGGCCCAGGATGAGAGTTCCCCAAGCGCAGCCTGCATGATTTCTGTGATAGAAGAACTACTAGATGTAAGGGGTGATCCATCTCGAGGTTCCCTACTTTTTCAAAGAAAAAAAAATTCAAATTTAATGGAGAATGTTTATTATCCTTTAAAAGAACATTATTTGGCATTTAATTTTTGAAGATTATGTTTATCAAATGTTGGCCGTTGCTACGTCACAGATGGTCCATCCGTTGAGTCCAATTTTCGATGACTCGTTCGAGCATTTTGACTAGTAACTGGCGAATGACACGCGTGATGTTTTCCTCCAAGGCCTGAATCGAAGCGGGTTCGTCCGCATAAACTTTACACTACATATCCCCACAGGAAGAAGTCTAACGATGTGATATCACACGATCTTGGTGGCCAATCGACCGAACCAAAACGTGAAATTATGTGCTCACCGAAATGTTCTCTCAATAAATCCATTTACTGATTCAATGTGTGGGAAGTGACCCCGTCTTGCTGAAACCAAATGTCGCCGAGATCACGAGCTTCAATTTCAGGCATCAAATAGTCGGTTATCATGGCACGATAACGGTCGCCATTGACGGTTACGTTCGCACCGGTATCATTTTTAAAGAAATATGGACCGATGATTCCACCGGCCCACAAACCACACCAAACCATTGTTTTTTCTGGATGAAGTCGCAGCTCTTGAATTTCTTCAGGTTTCTCTTCGTCGTAAATGCGGCAACTTTGTTGGTTTACATACCCATTGAGCCAGAAATGGGCTTCATCGCTAAATAATATTTGCCTCGAAAACGTCGGCACAATAAACAAGGTAGACTCGCGGCGAAAAAGGTACAACTCTGTTATAAAAACATTTACATTATGTTTTTGTATAAATCATTTTAGGCCGTCAAAACAAAAAATGTCACCCGAGCTCTCGAGTTTATCTGCTATGAATTCGCCTTGCCGCTTCATGATCAATGACTTGTTGTTTGAAATATGGATGACATTAATCCGGATGAGATGTGATTTCAATACCGGCAAGATCTCTTCCAATAATGTTCAACATAACTGTGAAGTTTTGTTATTTTCCCAAAGTCTGGAAACCTTCTTTTATTATTTCAATATGTAGGAATAATGTTGCAAACTACAGAGGTATGACTAAACTTAGTACCATACCTAAACTTTTTGAGAAAGTTGCAACTTATTACCTTTCTCATACTATCTCTATTGGATCCTACTCAGCACGGTTTTCGAAGCGGTTATTCGGCTATTACTAATCTTTTGAAATTAACAAAGCTATTCAATCGGTAGTTTGTGCAACAAAAACAAACTGGTATTATTTTAACCGACTTCAGTGAAGTCTTTGATGAGGTCAACCACAAACTACTAATAAAGAAATTCGAAACGTTCGTTTTAAAACACTTCTGAAGTGATTTTTGTTTTATCTGGTGGGCCGCAGCGAATTAATGATCTGCCAAACGTATAATCATCACACTGATCATATTCTCCTGCGGAAAGACTTAGACCCATTATTATAACTTACGAATAGCTAAAGTTAGGATTTTGTCGGAGCGATAACTAGTTTTTCGTTATAATAAGAGGGTAAGGCACGTTACTATAACTTGCTTTGAAAGTACGTGATAGTTAATGGTTATTTTTAGCTTATTTATAATAGCAATTTTTTCCTTCAATTTTTTATTTTGTCCTAGGCACTATTTTGATACATTGGCAATTAAAGTATTCCGAGCAAATTATGCTAAATTATGCTCTTACCCATTTATAAGAATTTGTACTGAATTTACTACAGTTTATCAGCACATGATTTCGCTTTAAATGTTAATTAACGTTGCACATAGGGGTATTTTGCCAATCTAGCCTGACGTTACTTTTTTTTAGCTTATATTGGCTCTAATTTACTGATTGCCCCTAGATTACTTAAACTTGTCAGAAAAATCTCTTATTGTCATAGGGTGTTAAAGCTACAAAATAAGAAAAATCTAACCAAGGAGAAAAAAGTTCCCCTTAGAAGAACTAATCCTATCTCTGACAAATTCAATTTTTTTAAGTTTTTACATACTTTTGTTTCGCAAATGCAACTTTTATAGTCAGTTAATGTTCAAAAACCTAAACTAGGACCCTAAAGATTCTAAAATTCCATTTTTCGCCCCTCCAGCTTTTGTGGGCGGTGACATAAAATATTATTTGCAAAAATAATGTAAATATTAAAAGAAATACATTACATACGCCTTAATAACATAAAAATAAAATTCCAAGTTTTTATGGGCAGGGGGAGGTATCCCTCCAAACACATCCCACAAAACGTCCATGTGAATTAAAAAAAAAAAATTTTTTTTTGCTAATTTCCAAAAAGTATTAATTTTTAAGGTTTTATGTCGAAGATAAGAATATTATTAAAAGTAATTTTTGTAATTTATTACTTAATAATATTTAATTTATCTGAGAATAATTAATTTTTTCAAAACTAGATGGCACATCGTTATTTTGCTTTGAAAGTTATCCACTTTAATATCTTAATTTTATAGTGCTTCAAATAAGATTAATGTAATTACTTTATATAAAGGTACCCTGGGTAATTACTCAGAAATATGTATAGGCTTTATATGAAAATCTACAGTTTGTATAAAAATAGTGTTATAAATTGCGTACTTTTGCTACTTGTCCTCCCTCTTTCTTGGTAATGAGATATTTTTACAAGAAAAAAATATCTTATTTTTGAAACACGATACTAAGGTACCTCTCCAGAAAATCACAGTTTTAGTATATGTATGTATAGATAATAAATAATTTACACTAGTAACAATAATTTTATTTAAAATAATAACAATTAATTTATTTAAAAGAACTTAGAAACCATTAACATTTTATAACCGACAAAAAGGTTTCTTACTCGTATCTACCTATGCAAGATGAGCAAAAACAGAAAAAAGGTGAAATTTGGAAAAAATCGGTGATAGAGATCGTAAATTTTATATTAACATTTATATCCCTCTCACAAACCTTTTCATTTTTTTTTTTACAAAAAATCCTTTTTTTAAATTCGAAAAAAGTTTTTATCACAAAAATTTTAAATTAAATTTTTCTAAAAATTAGTATAAATAGCCTTTCATAGAAAAAAAATCAATACAAAATCTTTATTCGTTTTCCACAAAAAATATATTGCAAATCTCCCAAAATCGTATAAAGTCGATAAAAACGTATGCGATTTACTCAACTTTCCTGATTTAAACAGAACAACAAATATCAAGCAAAAGCCTTGTAAATTTACTATACGATGCAGAACTTTGTTGTCTATCGTGCTGCGTACTTAAATTTTTACCTTTCTCAAAATTTATTTTTGGACTAATGTCCGGCTAGTTTGGCAAAATATGTTGTTAAATATTATCTACTTTCACACCTCGCAATTATTTCCTGTGGGCCATTCCAATAAAAGGGCAAGTGAACACTTTGTAGGAACATTTTGGTTCACTGACCTTTAATCTTCAATGGAGAATAATGCACATGAGAATAAATGCACAATTTTGCACTTTTATGGCATTATTGCAGGTATTTAATCTTCATTTCTTTAAACAAAATTTCAAATTGAATATCGTCAGACTAGTTGTGGACTTATATGTATGCTTAGAAAGCTACTGAGGATATTAATGTTGACCGAATTCACCATTTTTGTGACAGTGATAGCGAAGACGACGTACCACTTGAGCAGTTGCGACATAGCCGAGCGAACTAGAATATAATTTGGGTATGGGAGGCGTCGACCTACACGATCAGAGTGTCAATAACTATATAATAAAAATCTGGTGGTGACCACTATTAACTGTAATGTTGTGTTCCGTTGGAAGCTGTATTAAACACCAAACAGGTCCCAAATAGGATTCGTAAAGTAGCTCTGGGTGGAGGAACACGTGTGCGCGTCATTGTCGTTATCGTTTAAAGTCAATCAGGCCGTTCTTGTTGCTAGGCCTTCGAGTGGTTTACGTCTCACTCTCGCACTGGGTGATTGGCTGTACTTTAGTACAGTTAATTGGTGGTTGCATTAATCAGCCATGTGCAAGCGTTCTGGTTATCGTGTATAACCTCAATATTTGATAAATGAAAAGAAACTTAAAACATATAATGAAAATAATAAATAAAATACACATAAACTAATTTAAAAGAGAGAAAAAAAGAAAATTTTACAAACTAACAAAAACTAAAATAACGAAAAAATATAAAATATAAATAAATATAACATAAATTAAGTAAAGGCTTCACTATGGACTTATTGTCTCCAGAAGCCTTTTTTTTCATCATACTGCCGTTCTAGGTTGAACAGCATAATTAAGGAAGAAGAAGAAGGTCCCAAATAGACTTCCTAGGGTTTCAACGTAATATTGTTCGCTACCACCTACGAAATAATACACAGAAATTGTCCACTTACAAATGCTCACTAGTTTCTGTGCTGGAAATCACATTTCCAAAAAGATTAAAAACTCCTTAAGATGCCGCGAATTTTATAACACTTTGTATAGAGAATTATTTAAAAATTTTGTGTACAGGTCCAAAAGCATAGGTCCTGTATTTTGTTTAACTTTTTTTTCGTTCTTTGTAATTATATATTTTAGTTGAACTAAATTAACGAATTTAAAAATATTTAGTTTATAATACAAAACAAACTTTCGTCAAAAAATACTTCCGCTTCAATCTTATTGTAAATTTCATTTAATTTTAAAAAAGAACAGCTTTTCAAAAGAGACGCGCAAAATACATATTACGTTTTAACTTTAAGCAAATTTTATAAATAATTAATCAATCATCATCTTAATGGTAATTTGCTATTAAATGTATACGATGTTTAACACAGATTTGTACCTTTTCGTTATTTTTCACACATTTAAAATTTCTGTTCAATTTCTTTATTCGCATTCAACGCTTGATAACGTTTTTGTCTTTCTTTGTTTCTTCATATCTTTTTTTATTTTTATATTTAAATTTAATTTAAACATGTAATTAACTGATTTTTAGTGTGACGCTGGTTTCACTTACCTTTTCGAGTTGTATCTTTTTTGTCACAAAAAGAAACGATACAAAGAATTCAATTTTTTAGGTTATCTTCCGTTTCTATAATTTATTATTGTTATTGTTATTGATATTTTAAATTTAAATTTTTGTTTAAGATAAATGACGATATGACGAAAAAACCGCAGAGACTTTTAAACTTTACCGCACGCTAGCTTGATGCTGAATGGTTAAAACTTATAATAAAACACGTCTAATGTATGATTTGATTGTTAAGTAATTCCACTACTAAGCTCTCTGAATGTACACATACATACATGCGTTACCTTACTCATTAGGGCACGACGTTGTTGGTTGGTTTGTTTCTTGTAATTAGTTTGTTTGTTCGTTGGTAAAGCTTATAACACCAGCACAAGTCAAGTTAGTTCAGTTCGAGGCAAATTAGGCTTTTTGGGTTAATGCAACTCTAAACTCTAGACTTAAGTCACAGTGTTGGGATTTGTGGTACAATTGTACCAAATTTGGTACAATCGACACATCAGTGGTACACTGGTACACTTCATGATTTTTTGGTACAATCTATATACATAAAAAAAAGTTGCATGGTGTTAGAAATTGATGTTCTCTGAAATGCGTGAACCGATTTTGTTTCTGCGAAGTTTATATGAAAGGTGACGTCAATACCAGATTTTTTATGTACAAACGGTCTCTGTAGGTGAATTGGTCCATGAGTTATACCCGAATAGTTGGCGTGGTACCGCCCATACAAAGTAAAAAATTATTATCGTGTTCCTGGCGAACTGCAATAGATAGCGCCTTGAAACTTTGCAAGAGTAGCATAGTCTAGCAAAATACAGACTGGATAAGAATACTGGGAGTGGCACATCGCATTAAAAGTAAAAAATTGTTATCGTGTTAATAAGTATAGTCTAGCAAAAAACAGGTTGGATAGGAACATTTTTGACTTGAGAATAGCGTGCGTTTTCGCGTTAATATTTGGTCATAATTTTCTTCCAAGTGTTTATTGTGTTTTTTGTGGATGGGTGTAGCGAAGCGCACCAGGGATAGCTAGTTTCATATAAGATTTGTTCAATAATTTTTTTCTATTAATTAAATTATTGATTTTGATGTTTATGAAATCGAAATTAAAATTTACAAAATTGAATTTAAAATTTATAAAATTGAATTTGAAGTTACAAACCTATATTTATAAATATTTCTTTAATTCTTCCAATTTTGATACAATTGATGCTGATTTGGTACAATTTTAACATTGGGCGGTAAAATTTAAATATTGACAGATCCCAACACTGTTAAGTCATCTATTTAAACAATACATTTTGATTGTTTGGTTTTGTTAACATTAAAAGAGAAACAAAAATACCAATGCGAATTGAATACTAGGTATAACTAATAGCCCAGCGGCAAAAACTGTCGTTGGAGTTTTTCATCACGACTGAAATAGAAACAGCAATTAAAAAAAATTAAATTCACTGAAGAATCCTGCAAATTTGATTTTTTTTCAGTAAATCTCTAAATGTAACATTTACTACAAAATACCCGAAAAAAGATGCACAAAAGCTGAACACTCCAAGCAAATAGTCTAATATGAGTTCTTAGCAAGGGAAACCCCCGTCTACATTAGTCACGAACATGTCTTAACAAAAGTTAAACCACATATATAAAAACCGTATTAACCACATATAAAAAATCGTATTGAAGTTTGACTTTTGTTAAGACATGTGAATGACTAAGCCCCCGTCTTCATTTGCTATCAACATTTCTTAAACCCCCGTCTTCATTTGCTAACAACATGTCTTAACAAAGGTCAAACTTCATATAAAAAAACCCAGTATTAAAAATAATTTTTTTTTTCATATGAAGTTTGACTTTTGTTAACGCATGTTAATGTCTAATGGAGACGGGGGGTAAAGCTCTCATTTAAAGAAGTCGACAGGTATAATAGAAAAAATTCCAAATAGAAGAAGAAACGTTAAAAATGTATAAAAATTAAGATAAGTGTTGAAATTCTTTATATCAGTTAAGAAAATAAGAAATTAAAGAATAAACTTGAATTAAAAAATAAAATCTAATAATAATTTGTATTAAATTTAAATCACTCTGCAATATCTGTTCTATTACAAAAAATGTCGTAGGTGTAAAATAATACACGGTACGGAAAAAATTAAAAAACGTTATCGCCTTACTCAATAAAAGGTCTGCTCCAGGTGCATAACAATACAGTCCCAACTCGCACAAATTAGTCCAAAAGCGTTCCAGAAAACAATTTTTGTGCAATTTTTAGAGAAAATGAGGGAGTACAATTTTTTATATACTGTGCAAAGTTGTACACACTTTTTCTTTGGGTAGTTCGAACTAGAATTAAATTATCAGCTGTGTTTACATTTAAAATTCAAAAAAATATTTCAAATAAGGGAGAAAGTTTTTATATAAAATTTATTACGAAGCAAAATGGAAGATTTTCAAATAAAGTTCCAGGAGAATGACCAATAGTTACTTGGCTTGCCATTTTGCAAAAAATTATAAATAAATACTGGCTTTTACTTTTTTCAGTTTATTTTCATTCACTTTTTACAGCTGTTGCCAATGATGCAAATGATTGGCTTTTGAAATATTATGCATTTAAGCGTCTAAAATCACTAAAATAAATTGAATTTGATAAAGTAAGCACCATCAGTATTTCAAGATGATTGTGGTTTTTTGCGCTCCTGCAACTTTAGACAACCTTGTCACATTCAGAGAGTAATTTAGGGCAGTTTTCATAGCTTCCATATAAAGTTACCGATATTTGAAGTCAACTTTAAAGAGAGCATTATCTATTTTTGTTTTGAAAAACTATATATTTATTATATATACTATATATATCTATACATATAATAAAATAGTAAGTCATTCCCATCTGTATGTCTGTCTGTCTACTTTTCATTTGTGTTCGCATCACGTAAAAACTACTGGATGGATTTTAACAAAATTTTGTGAAGAGGTACCTTAGCATCCTGATTTCAATATAGGATACTTTTTCCGCAAAAATATCTCATTTCCATGAGAAAGTGGAGAAAAAGCAGTGAAAAAATTTAATTTCCGGTTTAAAGGTATTGAAATTTTTGGTTTAAAACTAGGATATTTTAAAAACTATTCCCCAACATTATTTGTATTTTTACTTTGTGGAATTATATTGTTATTTAAATATTTTAAACACCTTTTACAGAGGTTTACAATAATTTTTAGAATATTATATAAATTTTAGAATTTTATCCAAGGCTGGGTACCTTTATGTAAAGAAAATATGTATCTGCATGGAATTTAACAAAATTTTGTGAGGAGTTACATTAGCATTCTGATTCCAATATAAGCTACTTTTTACCGCAAAAATACCTAATTTCCAAGAGATAATAAAGAGAAAAAGCAGTAAAAAAAACGCCGATTTTACCGCTTTTAAAATACTGCATACTTTAAGGCATCTTTTGTTTTCGAAAGCGGGATATTTTAAACATAGTTGCGGAACAGATAGCGCTGTTTTAAAATATTCACAAAGTATTGATTACTTACTGCCAAATAGCCAATTGAATAAAGTTTATATTTGATTTTACTTTGTAGAATTACAATATTAAAATATTTTAAACACCTTTTACAGAGATTTACAATAATTTTTAGAACTTTTTATAAATTTAGTATTTTATCCAGGGATGAGTACTTTTATATAAAGTAAATACATAAACCATAACTGAAGCACTATAAAAGTAAGAGTCTTACAATTGGGGCAAAATATTGTCAGGACGCCTACGACGTGGCGGGCACAGCTAGTACATAAATAAAGTTTAAATTATCGCAACACCACTGCTTACAATACCACGATTACTTTTTAGCAAATTTAATTTAATTTATTGTTTAAATGAAAAAGTAGCAAAGCAGCTACTTGTTAATAGCAATTTCCACAGTGATAAATCCTTTTTTATAAACACCTACATACATACATATGTATGTCGACAACCACATCATCTTCAACCTTTTGGGACAATCATTTTTGAATTTGAAATCCTAGATGTCGTAACAGTTTAACATTTTTTTAATCTGCCCCACAAAAACTACACGACACCATGCGGTAATTATTATGTGTACTACGTTTGCATATGTTGTTATAAGATGGCGCATTATCATTAGTGCACTTTAGTGCAACTATGATGTACGAAATAAAAGATGCCATGTTGTTTTTAGTTTATCCATTTATTTTTTATATTTACGTATATTTTATTATATTATGACTATAATCAACAAAATATGTTATATAATATAGGTATAATAAAATATTCATAAAACAGGATTTTTTTATATTTATTTTTTTTTTAAACTAAAAAAATTTCTATATTTTTGTTCTGTTCTCATAGAAGATTTTATATCTGGTACCAAGGTATATTAATCTTACAATACAAGAACAACATGGCATTTTGTTACTGCTTTGTAGTTCAAAATGTCGAATACATAGAAGAAAATTGAGAAGGAGAGTATGTGTTTTATTGCTTTCTCACTTCTGCACTATAAAATTTCTAAACACATACAACTTTTGACATGTCGAACTACAAAATCAGCTGGGCGGAAGACGCTTCTTAGTAAGATAAATATACCTTGTCTGGAACCGTTTAAAGCACAGCTGACTTTTCTTATTATTAATGAGGCATGTGCGAATTGAAACAATTGAACGGTAAATGAAGTTACATATATACCTTAGAGAAAATTTAAAAAAATGTTTGTAGAAAAAATATTTTGAAACATTTTGAAAAACATTTAAAAATATATCAATCGATTTTAGACTCTTGAAATTGAAACTGAATGGGTATTACTATGGCCGATATAACAACAACAAATAATAGGACTTCATACAAATAATATAATAAAATATTCATAAAAAAAATTAAAATGAAATATCTCACAAATAATTTCAAAAAATTATATATTTTTATTTTGTTTGAACTATTTATACATTAATGAACTAAAGTCTGGAAAATTGTTAATTCATTTAACGAAAAAATACATTTTTTTTTTAAATTTTATCATTAAAAATTTCCAAACTCTTGGGATTATACCGTAAATCTAAAGTGTTCATACTGGTTCATTTCACAATTTGAGTTTATTTCGCAAACATGAACAGGTTTAGTTTAGTTAATATTAAAAGAACAGTTCATCAAATTCTGTATATATATATATATATATATATATATATATATATATATATATTCCATTATTTTATTTGGCTTTTAAATTATTTTCAAACAAAACGCACTTTTAAGGTTGTCTACCGTAATTTCAAGAGGATTTCGATGAAATTAAGTAGAATGAGTTAATTTGGCCAATGATAAAATGTATACGAAATTACGTAATTTCAAATTGATTTCGGCCGAAATCACGAAATGACATGAAATTTCGTGGCAGCCTGCATGGGCTATAAGACAACTTAGATACATACAATAAAATTTGTAGTCAAGCTTGAGTTCGTTCTATTCCTTCTAAGAAAGAATAAATTAAATTACAAATTAGGTGATATTATTAAAGAATAGTTCGACAAATTTAATTTTTAGACACCAGCAGAGCGTAATTCACATTTTCTAGAAAGCTACGTCCGTCATCAGCACTTCGTATCTATCTACTTTGGGTAGTGTTTAGTTGTAAGCATCATCTATTTAACCAACCAAACTCATTTTTGTTACGGGTAAGAATTTTTTGTCGTTTATATATTTTTTTGACCATTTTATAGTGGTTTTTATTTGAAAAGTAACACATTTACACTTGCTTCGATTGTGCACTGATAATAAAGTCTTTAATTTTTGTTATTATATATTATTCCGCTTTCTACTGTGGAATACAAGTAAACAATATTATTGTACTTTAAAACTATTTTTTTTTAAAAGTTTGAAAAAATGAATTAAAACTACAAATTTTCCTTAATTCCAATCTTTTTCTTATTTCACATTATGTATATTATCTTTCTTTTCAGCTTATTTATGGCGTCTGCTATTTTAACATTAATCAATTTGTTTCCAAGTGCTTTCTGATGATTTGTAATGTTCGTTCATGTTGTTACGATACCGTTTCAAAGGATCATATTAGATTATATAACTTATTCAGGGGCACTCGATAAAAGTATATACATAAAAATTTGGGAACAAATCTAGTTTGTGTAAAAGGCAATTTAATACGTTTATTAATCATTTGATTAGATTTAAACTTTATTATTATATATAAAATAGCCTATATAACCTTATAGTGTTGGGACCCTTATTCATAAATAAACAAAAGGCAATTTTAAGCAAAAGTTGTTATATGAAAAATTGGACCCCGAAACTACTACTATTACTACTACTATTTACTACGTAAGTTACATAGGAATATTTATAGAATAATTAAAAGTACTATCCAACTGAATTGAAATTAATAGAAAAAAATAAAAAGTCTCAACTAGGCCGTAAACTATATTTAAGCTAATTTTATATCGCTTTTCACTTGTTTTATGGAGTTAAGTGATTTGGTCATTGAACAGATCGTATGTTTTTTAATTTAGTTTCCCACATCTGGATTAAGTAGCGCATCAACTCTGCCAACCGAACAGTTGTTTTTTGTTTACATTTTGTTGTTTTTATTTTCATTGCGTTTGTTATTAAATTTTTATTGTTTTTCATTTTATTGTCTCCATTAGCACGATTCTCTTCATACAATATCATTTAGCATTCATTTTTAGTGTTTGATTTGAAGCAGAAAGTTGATAAAACCGCAGGAAAATATTTGGAAAATCCCAAAAAGTAATTTACAAAAAAGAAAAAAAAAACCTTTGTCCAAGCAATACAAAATATTAAACTAAAAGTGCTAAAAATATTAATTATTTATAGTGCGAACATTTTCCGCTGATCCAACTCAAAGCTATTAAAAACAAAGTTACAAAATTATTCAGTAGCTGGTGTTAAAGAAAATCAAAACAATTAGCTTAAACAAAAAAGTGTAAAAAATTTTAATTATAACAATTTTGGTAAGATGATTAAGTGCATAATGTTAATAATGTTAAAAAGGCATGCAAGCATTGTATGAACTCATTTATTAGGTGATTGGTTTATTTAAAACGCAATTTCATAATATTAAAATTTTGTTGAAATTTTATTTTTATTCAAATTTTTTTTCTTTTACGTTGAACATTGCTTTAATTAAAATTGAAGATAAGCTGAACAGTGTTGAGGTTTACTACACATGCAATGATTATTGTTGTCCTCCTTCTTTAATATGTTTTTCTTATCTCCAATTATTTTCATTCAACCAGTAAGTAATCCAAGCAACCAAGCAACATACTGACCAACCAACTACTTTTCCACTCTTTTTTTTGATACAAAGTCAAGTGTAAGTAATATTGAAACAGGCTGTTTCCATCTCTAGCCGTGCACGTATAACAGTCATGACATCCATATGATAATTATTATTTATAGTGTCTTCTGCTTGCTTTCTTCTTAAAGTTTAGGTTGATTGATTGTGTCTTTGCTAGACAGACAGACTTACTATTGGTAGTCAGCCTGAATAAAAAGTACATAAGAGTTAAGTATACAACTGGACTCAAAACTTAAGCACTGTGTAGTCTTATCATATTGAGTTGCAAACATAGAACGACCTATGTATGTTATTTTTTTATAATTCCTTTTGTTCTTCAACTAAAACAGTAACTCTGTGGTCATTGGCTTTTTCCTTGGCAGACTTAGTACTTGTTTTAGTACATGCAAGTAAATTACAATACATAATTTATTCTTTTCCTTTTATAATAACTGCATTATTGATTTTATTTGAAATACTTGAGCTGTTGCTACATCATTTCTTTCAATATGAACTTCTAATAAGATATTTATTGTTTAGTAATGTGTGTGACGATAAATATGTCGAGTTAAATAAGTTTCTGAAAAAATATAACATGCGATAAAAAAGTTTTCCATACATTTAATATCTACGTACTCTGCACAGATTTTCAGATTTTTTAAAAATATATCGTTACTGTTTCCAATCTCTTCCATCTCAGGGAATCAAACCTGGTGGAATAAAAAAAAGTGTTAATAATCACTGCAAATACATATTTGCACGAATAGGTGCTTAAGCATCTCAAGGTGTATCTGATTGTTAATTCCGATTAATTCTTACTTATTTTTTTTCATTTATCATTAATTAATTTATTCATTTATTTTTTAATGAATTAAATGTCTGATTAAAGTTTGTTCGTATTTAAATAAAACTGGAGTGGCCTACACTCAACTTTACCATACCCAATGGAAACAGATATTTTATGGATATATTACATAAACAATAAAAGTTCAAAGTATATTCGAATCGAAAAAAAAAATATTTTCGATTTGGGGTGTTAGGTAAACTACCCCTTGCCCCTTCCCGATTATGGCCAAAAATTATACAGCTACACACTAAATTTCGTTTTAATATGTCATACGGTATGACATATAGAGCGTTCACAAAATTTGGGGGTAAGGAAACTACTTCTTGCCCCCTCCCGATTATGCCAAAAAACTATACAGCTCTTTATCTCCACATACCAAAGGCACATACCAAATTTCATTTGGTATGACCTGTACAAGCTCCACAAAAATAGTAGCATACACAACAGACATCATCGCGAAAATAGTTAGGAGACCTCTAAACGTATAAATCCATCAAAATCTCGACCTCGATTTTTTTCATGATTACTATACTTTACCTTATGGTAAAGTAAAACACACTTTTTTTCAAAAGTATTCAAATCATTTTTTTTCAAAAGTATTTGTGAACATTTTATAACATTTTGAAAATGTGACTTAGTGAAATTTTATAGTATATGAGTTCTCTGAGGAAAATAGCCACTGTGTCCAAATTCTCCCTGGTGAAGATAACAAATAGATCATACTAACAATTTGCCCAGCCAGCAAAATTGTCCGACATCCATAAGATATCTGACAGAAACCTCTACAAAAAACTTAGAATCGTATACGAATTCTGTCAGAGTTCTGACCCAACCATATATGAAGTGGTTGACACGAAATCTGACAGACATGTCGTGGGAAATTCTAAGTTTCTTGTCAATACTTCTGATAGAAATCTAACAGAATTCTAAACAAAAAGACATGAAAAGTTCTGTTATAACATCAGACATTCGTATCGATTTCTGAAAGAATGTCTGAAGAAATTCTTCTTTTGAATTTCCCCTTCATACATTTGAGGTCGTTGTCTCGCAGTTTTTTATTAGATTTATTTATTTATTTCCTATAATTTCCGGTAGAATTTTTAATTATTTTCTACCGTGGAAAGCTTGGAAAGAGGTTTCATGGAAAACAAAAGTTTAGTGCCTTTAACAGCATAGTGAGTATTCCTCAAAGTCTTCTAAAGCGCAACCAGTTTTTTTCTATTAAATGTGACAAGATACAAGATATATATTAAAAAACACAAACAAAATTAAACAATTTATATCTGTACGAAATCACTCAGATATCTATCAGACATGTCGATATTTAGAACAAATAAAATCATTCCGGCATATTTATACGAAATCTATCAGACATGTCGAAAATAAAATTTCTAAGAGAAATCAGTATGAAATATCTGAAAATAAAGTAAAAAATTTATCAGAATTGTCTGAAGACCAAAGTATATTTATATCAAGTACATGCAAGTCGTACTTGTTGTACAACATTAGAACAACAACCGGCATTTTGTTTGTGTAAAAATATTGCTAGTTGTCAAAAGCAACTCAGAGATGGCAAAGTGGGTACACCACCACCTTTTTGTAATAAAAATACTTAATATCAATTCTAATACAATGATCTGTTTATGTTAGATCAATCTGAATTAAAACAAGAATTCATAAGAAGTTTGTTTGGTGCAACTTAAATCAGAGAAGCAAAATTTCGTTTACCATCCCTGATGAAACAAAAGAAAGTAAAAAAATATATATTTGAATTTTTTTTTTAAATTTTCTTTGATTTATTTTTTTAAATTCAATGGCGCTATAAAAAATGTAAATAAATTTTGACACGTAGACCCTAAACAAAACGAAACGAAATATTTCAGCTGAGCTGACGAATGTACTTGATATATACATATATAAAGGGTGTTTTTTATAGAGGTATAGAATTTTAAGTTGGCATTACTTTTCAAGATGGCGACCGATTTAACAGCTGTCAAGTGATTTATTCTCAGTTTGGTTTGGCAATTCATCATGAATAGACTCATGCCTGAACAACGCTTACAAATTGTACCCAAAACGAGATTACCGTTGTTCCCGATTTTGTTTAGCGATGAAGCGCACTTCTGGTTGAATGGCTACGTCAACAAACAAAACTGACGCATTTGGAGTGAAGGTAATCCTCAAGTGTATGTCGAAACACCGTTACATCCAGAAAAACTGACTGTTTGGTGCGCTTAATGGGCCATGATTACTAACTTTTTCATTCCTGAATTGAATAACCATGATGTCCAGGAGATGTGGTTTCAACAAGACGGCGCAACATGTCACACAGCTCGAGCCATAATAGATTTATTGAAAGACACGTTTGGTGAACGCCTAATTTCACGTTTTGGACCGGTGAATTGGCCTCCAAGATCTTGTGATTTAACATCGCTAGACTACTTTCTGTGGGGCTATGTAAAGTCCAACAAATGTTGGAAAAAGTCATCGAAAATTGGACGTCCAGATTGCACTACATCCGCACCAGCCGTGGCGGTCATATGCCAGAAATCATATTTAAAATGTAATGCCACAAGATTATCTTTCGGATAAATAAAATTCATGTCAATCGAATAATCCATCGTTATTTTATTGCAACTTAAAGTTTAATACCTCTATAAAAAACACCCTTTGATTCAGACAAAATCGGAATATTTTGCTGGCTGGGTGTGTTCACGTTTTGTTTCGAAAGTATTTGTAGACATTTTTATAACATTTTGAAAATGTGTTCCGTCAGAGAACTCATATACTAGAAAGATTCACTAAGTCACTTTTTCAAAATACTTTTGGAAAAAAGTGTGAAAACAGTTTGTTAGTATGATCTATTGACTTCCTATTCCACCAGGTTGGATTTTTTGAGATGGAAGGGTTTGGAAAAAGTATTATTATTATTAATGTAGGGAATAACGAAGCTTAGTAGTGGTCTGCTTCGTTATTCCCTTTTCGACCCCCTTCCGTCCTCAATAACTATAGACAACCGACATAACTTGCGGGAATCTTAATATCATTGAGTCTCGTGCTACAACCAGCGTTTAATCTAGACTCGAATGATTTCAAAGTGTCGACTAGGAATTATCGGCATTCTTTGTCATCACTAGCATTTGTCTAAGGCTTAGTTCCCTCATGGCATCCACATTTAACAAGCTTCTGCCCGTGGTCCTAAGTCTTACGCTAGCCAGTGCTGGACAAGTGCTGGACATTCACACACAATGTGCGCTACCGTCTCAGCGTCTTCCAGGCATAGTCTGCAAGTATCATCTTCTTCGATTTTCATCTTGGCTGGATGATACTTGAAGTTTCCATGACCTGTCATTAACGCATTTAGCGAGCTTAAGGTACTTCTATTGTATCTAAGAACCTTGCTGGCTCTCCTGCCAAGGGGCTCTTTGAGCACCATTCGAGCCTGTCTACATGTAGTAGCCTCCCTCCACATTTTCAGGTTTAGTGAGTTCAGCCATTGTATGACTTTTGCTCATATTAGGCTATTACCCAGTGATACTCTGGGTTCTGGTCCACAGAAATTCTCAGCAGATCCCCTTTTTGCTAGTTGATCTGCTGCTTCATTCCCATCAGTGCCAATGTGTCCTTTAACCCACATGAATGTTACCTCGTTAACCGAGGAACATCTGTTAAGCTTTAAAAAACATTCCAGCACTAGTTTCATGCGTTTTATAACCGATTGGTTGTCAAGTGCAATAAGAACCTTTCTTCCCTGCACCCGACATTCCAGCAGGTGATCCAATGGATGTAGCAGCCCAAGCAATTCTGCCTGGTAAACGGAGACGTACTCCCCCAAACGGAGACTACAGGACAAGTTTAGCTCTACTGAGTGTACACCTGCTCCTGCTCTACCGTCCATAAGAGAACCATCAGTGAAAATGCTGATGTCATTCTCCATACACTCATTGTGTATAACGCCGTCCTCAATTAGTGTCCGATGCAGCCTTTCGACTACCTTTCTTCTACTGATGCGTTCCATCGGCATTTGAGCTTCCCTAACCTCCTTACTAATAAGGTCGCAAAGCAGACATCGCAGCCGTTGATCTGTCCAGCCGCTGTCCAGCGGCAGCAGTCCCAGCATTGCTTCATTTGCCTGTGTTGGTGCAGTGCGCATTGCGCCACATATGCTCATACAAGCAATTCTTTGAACCCCATCCAACTTACGCTTTATTGTTGTCTGAGAGGCTTTAGGCCACCAAACCACTGAAGCATAAGTTATTTTGGGTCGCACCATCATTGTGTAAATCCAGTATGCAGCCTTTGGCGAGACTCCCCACTTAAGGCCACAAACTCGTTTACACTGATGCATGATCCTTTTTGCCTTCCGTGTCTTCATCTCAATATATTCGTTCCAGGTAAGTTCCTTATCCAGAATATCGCCTAGATAATTCACCTTCCTTGACAAACTGATTTGCGGCCCGAAAAGCATTAGGGATCCAACCTCTATGCCCTTCCTCTTACGAGTGAAGAGCATAGCATCTGATTTGCTGGCATTTATGGTTAGCCCTTGTTCTCTACACCATGCCTCGGTTGCTATGAGAGTCTGTCTCATACATCCTTGGATGGTATCGATGAACTTTCCACTAACCATAAGTGCCAGATCGTCGGCATACGCAACTGTATGGACGCCCATTGAATCCAGTTTCCAAAGAAGGCCATCAACAGTAATGTTCCACAAAAGAGGTGATAAAACTCCTCCTTGTGGGCAACCCCTGACTACCCTTCCCCGGATTCTAGAACTCCCATTTTTGAGATTCACAGCTCTAGACCTTAGCATAGTGTTGATCCATTTTACAATAATGGGCTCAACCCCACGCTCGTTAAGAGCACCTCTCAACTTAGAGAAAGAGATTTTATCAAAGGCACCTTCAATATCCATAAAAATGGGTAAAGCAGCGCTGCCATTGAAAATTTCTCTTTCCGCCACCCTGACAAGTTCATGCAGAGCCGTGTCAGTAGACCTACCTGCCCTGTATGCATGTTGGTATCTACTAAAGGGCCTATCCGTCAGCGTGTGGTTCTCCAGAAAGTCAGCCAACACCCTCTCCATTGTCTTTAACAGAAAAGATGTAAGGCTTACTGGCCTGAAGGACTTAGCTTCCGTATAGTCCCTTTTACCCGGTTTGGGAAGAAAAACCACATTGGAACAAGTAACAATATTTCTTAAAAAATTCCAAAAATCAGTAAAGAATACGTACTAAATGTAGGGGAAAACTTTTTTATCGCATGCTATATTTTTTCAAAAACGTACTTAACTCGACCTATTTATCTTCACACATATTGTTTATTGGAAACATTAATAGTTCAAAAGATGTTGGCTATTTTCAAATTTTTCATACAGAATCAAAAACGGTGGTTAAATATTTAATATTACTTACAATAAATTAGAAAAAAACTAAATGAAATGAGTAAAAAGCAATAACTACAATGACGCGCACACATTTTTTCTCAACCCAGAGCCACTTTCCGACTGTAAATAGTGTTTAAAATGTCCCGCTTTCCAAAATAAAAGGTGCTATCAGTTTGCAGTACCTTTAAATCGGTAAAATTGTGTACTTTCACTACTTTTTCTATATTTTCTCTTGAAAATGAGATACTTTTGCGAAAAAAATATCCTTTATTTGAACCGATATACTAAGGTACCTCCACACAAAATTTAATAAACAAACCAGATTCTTTAATACGTACAATCTTTAATAATAATCGTAATTAATAATCAGGTGAAAAATTACTTATTGATGTACAAAAAAGAAAGATTATGTTCTTAAGAAGTTAGAGTTTTCAATATTCAAATACATATAAAGTTTGTTATCATCATAAGCAAATAGTACTTAGGAAGTAAAATAAATAAAATTAGTACTTAGTATTCTGACACTAAGAATATATTGGCCTCTACAATTATGCCGAGAACTTATTTGGCATTTTTTTTTATATTTTTAAATGATAAGAAAATTTTTGGTTTTAAAAATAAACCAGTTGCATATTTTTTAAATACGAACAAATTTTAATCAGACATTTAATTCATTTAAAAATAAATGAATTAATGATAAATGAAAAAAAAAATAAGTAAGAATTAATCGGAATTAACATTCAGATACACCTTGGTATGCTTAAGCACCTATTCTTGCAAATATGCATTTGCAGTGAATATTGAGACAACTAGTGATTAATGGATGTTCAAAAGAGTAAGATTATGTGCCTGAATAGAATGTTAGAATTTTCATTAATTAAATACTTCTTACGTTTGTTATTATTATAAGCTACTTGCTTAGAACTTAGAAAGTTAATTAAATAAAATTGTTACTTAGTATTCTGACATTAAGAATTTATTTTTAACCGACTTCAAAAAAGAAGGAGGTCATCAATTCGTCTGAATGTTGCTTTTTTTATGTTTGTGCCCGCAGAACTCAATCATTTCTGAAACGATTTTAAAATTTTTTTCTTTATTAGAAAGGAAATGCTTACAGATTAGTCCCATTTTAAAAGAAGTTCAGAATTTTGAAAATTAAAGGGTGTCCCCATACAACATACGTGTTTTTTACGTGTATTATGAACCGTAAAGGGCACCCTTTTACAATTTTAAAAAACTGCATATCACTATAGCTGCCAATAACAGAAATTAATAAAAAAATATACTTAAAAATTAAAGGGTGTCCCCATATGTGACGTTAATTTAAATATATGAGCCATGTGAACCATTGTAGACAATCACTTGAAAATTGGACAGAATTTCCAATATTTATAATCAGAAATGAAATATTTATAATTAGAAGTTAAAGGGTGTCCCAATAGTTGATGTAATTTAATGTATTTTGAACCGTAACAGAGAGACGGTTGAAATTCACAATGAACCTGTATATCTAAGTCCTTTATAACATCAAGTATATAATTTAAATTTGGAAACTAAAGGGTGTACCCATAATTGATATAATTTAACCTATCTAGCCCTATCTTTTGAACCGTTATAGAAAACACTTGAAAATTAGACAGAATCTCCACTACAAAGGGTGTCTCAATAGTTGATGTAAATTGATGCATATAGCCAAACTTTTGAACCGTTTTAGACAGACATTTGAAATTAACAAAGAATATGTCCTTTAAAATAAGTGTTTAATTTAAAATTGTACATTAAAGGGTGTCCCCTAGGTGATATTGTTTAAGCTATATGGCCATATCTTTGGAACCTTTACTTTTTATTACTGTGTCAGTAATAAGTATAAAAAAATAAAGGGTGTCCTCATATCTGACGTAATTTGTCGTTATGGATAGACATTTGAATGTACAGAACGTATATTACTTGTCCGTTAGAGCAAAAAGTATAGAAGTATTTGATTTGAGTACTATTTCTTACAGATTACTTCCTTTTAAATTATTAGTTTAGAATTGATGCACATATATTTGTTTTGTAGTCGGTTTTTTTGCAAGAATTATCTTTTTCAGTTTTCAAGATTTCTTATATCCCTTTAGTTTATCAGTTACTTCTACCTTAAAGTAGATATAATCCTAACTTTAGCTATTGGCAAGTTATAATAATGGGCCTTAATGTGTTACATAATCTTTGTCAAAGTAGGTACTTAATTGTAATTCAAATCAACATTTGTGCATCGATTTTCATTATTTATGGCTTATTTTATTCCTAGTATATCTAGCTTTCCAATAAGGACAGAAATGTAAAATATTTGCCGATTTAAGTTTTTTACGAGTTTTTGAAGACAAAAAACCAATTTCTGAATAACTCCGAAACAATTAAAAAAACGAAAAAAATTTTGTTAAGATGACTTAAAGGTAATTCTATCCCGCATCTTTTGGTGTTTCAATTATTAAAATCGAACAATCCGTTAAAGAGTTATTTAGAAATAAGTTAGTGTGGTCGCTTTATTTAGGGGGAAATATTAGCCATGCCGATAAAAAAATTTGTACTTGATACGCGAAAACTGAAAGCGGATTTGAATTCAACGAATTGAGATCACTATATTCTTCATAATTATGTTCAGGGAGGAATTTTTTTTGCAAACCAGTGCAATTACTCTCTATGGGGATTACCCGTTCCTCCTGTCATATTTCGCTAAGCTTTTAAGTATATGTTGGTCTTACATTTGCATTTATAAACAAGTGAAGAATTAATCTATGAACTCTCCATTTTTGAAATAAAAGGTCATTGGTAAAAAATACAAATTCAAATCTTAAAGCTCAATAAATAATAAACGTTTAATTTCTCTTATACTTAATACCGATTATTGATATATTTTAATGACACAATATGTGTCATAAATTGTATAATTTATAAACACTGTTGCTATAAGTTACTTGGATGTATTTATTGTCAAGTTGAGTAACTCCACTTTATAATTAATCTTTATTAATAATTTTAAAACGCTGTTGCTTTTCTTAAATGTGCATATTTAGTGAAAATATATTTTTCTTATAGTGAAGACGTATTAGTTAAGAATGAATAAAAAAAATAACTTCAATTAAATGCTAATACGGAGATAATCGATTTGGAATTAATGCATTTCTTAAAAAGTATGATGAACTAGTTAAAAACGATACAGTGACAAGGGAGTAAAAAAGTGCTTCTCCATCTCTGTTCATAGTTTCTATCAATTTTTTTATTAAGCTTAATTTGATATGTAGTGGCGGCAAAATATTTGTTGTCTGTCAACTAAAGGTTCATTTGCAATATTTTTTCTTTCCGGAATTGCATATGATCTTAAGGACACGCTTTTGCTCTGCTGTCCCACTTACATAAAAAACAACAATATTTTGTGTATGCTCCTTGTAATAATTTTTTTAAAATCGGCACATACATATATTCCACAATCTGTTTCATAATTACTGCAAGAGCTAATGGCACGCACGAATATTGATTTCCATTATGTGGCAACACTGCTTTCAGGCTGAGTTTGGATGAGTCAATGAACAGTCTCCAAACCATTGGATCGTCAGGTAGCTATAGTTCTTGAATAAGTTTTAGAGGTTCATTACAATAAACTAAATCTGGATCTTTGTGAGATTTGACTGTTGAGAGAATTGAGAATATCTTTTCCTTAAAAACGAAATATTTGTTTCTTTTTTATTAGAAAAATACAAATAGCGGACGAGATCATTAACTTCAGATTGGCTTAGGAGATCTGGAAATTGTTCTCTAAATAAATAAGAGCAACATATGTATGGTGTGGTTTTACAACTGAACCGTAAAATGCAAGTATGTTACGAATAAATGTATGGTGAATAAATTCAACATTTGTTTTTAAGCATAAAACGTTTTACTGCTGTCGCCGCGGATAATCGAGAGATTACTGTATACATACTTTTATTCAATAAATTCTTTAGATTTGAAAAGCAACTATTTTCAATTTAAATAACCGTGTCGCATCTACAGATTCCAGTTTTCTTTTAAAATCGTAACCCAGATCAATTGCTTCTAAAACGGGTACAATGAATCACGATCTCTTGCTTTAATTATTTTCGCATTTATAAGTTCATATACCAGTCATACTTTAAATAACGTTTTTTTATGAAATTAAAATAAAAATCCCCAAAAAATATTCTTAATTCCCCTAGATGTGGCAGCTATCCTCAATAAACTTCCCAATCTCCAAATGAAATTTGTTATCCTCATAACTGAAATAACAATAAATGTAGGATAAACCAAAAAGTAAATGAAATTAAAATTAAATTCCCAAATAAAACTCTTTAATTCCCCTAAATATGGCAGCTATCCTCAATGAACTTCCCAATGCCCAAATGAAATTTGTTATCCTCATAATTGAAATAACAATAAATGTAGGATAAACCAAAAAGTAAATGAAATTTTAATAAAATTCCCCAAAAAATCTCTTTAATTCCCCTAAATATGGCAGCTATCCTCAGTGATCTTCCCAATGCCCAAATGAAATTTGTTATCCTCATAACTGAAATAACAATAAATGTAGGATAAACCAAAAAGTAAATGAAATTAAAATAAAATTCCCCAAAAAATCTCTTTAATTCCCCTAAATATGGCAGCTATCCTCAATGAACTTCTCAATCGCCAAATGATATTTATTATCCTCATAATTAAAAAACCCCCGATTCGGGGATTACTCTCCTAATCTGACAAACCTGATTATAAATTTACATTTACAGTTGCCAGATATAAGTAAAAAGTGGTACAAAATCGTCAAAAAATTTAACAGCGTTAACCTTTCACTATTAAAAAAAAATATCACACATTTTTTGAAAGGTTTGAATATAAACAAAAAAAGTGCTATATTCGGCCGTGCCGAATCTTCTATACCCTTCACCACGGTGATTTTATTTATACACTCTTTACTAAAATAAGTCATATGAGAAAAAACTCATTACTCATACTTTAAAGAAATAGAATACAGCGGCGGCGCAGCTAAATGAAAACAAATTCCATTGGCTACAGTTGTCGCCGTGTTGTCAGCTACTTAATGATATTGAAGACGACAGCTACATCGTAAACTCTGACATTGTTGTAGAAATACTTATTTTGCTTTTATAAAATTAAATAACTTTTTTAAACAATTATAAATATTTCCTTCAAAACTTTTTGTTTGTTATGAATTTGTAATTTGCAATTTTGTGACATTTTCTTTTGTTGAATAAAATAGAAATTAGCCTAAGTTTACGACAGCCACAACGGTGGTCTGTATTCTATTTTTGACAGTTTGTAGTCGGTATCTTGATGTTGACTTTGTTTTAAAACAGAGATCTCATTTATTTAAAAATCAAACGCATTTAAAAAAATATGTTACTCTATATACATACAAATATTCTTAATATTAAAATATATTATGTTACAGTCATGATTTTCATTTTCACAGAAATATTGAAATTTTGTTTTTAATTTAAAAAAATTTTTTTGTAAAATTATTTTTTTTAATTTTTTGTAAAATTTATTCGAAAATTTTTTGGAAAATTTTTTAAAAAAATTTTTTTCGATAAATTTTCTGTGGAAATATCGTTTTGAAAACGGTTGTAAATATTGAAAAAAAAAATTTTTAATTTTTTAATTTTTTTTTTAAATTAAAATTTTTTTTTTAAATTAAAATTTTTTTTTTAAATTTTACAAATTTTTTTTTTAACAGTGGGTACCCTGTGGGTCAATTGGCTACCTATATGTGTATTGCTCTCTATAAAGGTCTTTAATACAAATCGAAGCAGAAAACCCCTACCAACCTAAAAACAAACAAAAGTCGCCCCTCGCAGGAGGTTATTGCGATCTACCTGTTGCGGTCTAAAATTTATTTGGCAAAAAAAAAGTAAAAAAGAATCATTAAGCCGAAAAATAATTTTAAAATTCGAAACTATGCCTGACAGATTGGTGTGCTTAAATTTTTTGTATCTCTTCTGGTGCCTTGGCAAATGACATTTCAACCCGAACACGGACAGACGGACATCGCTTAATCAACTTCTCTATGTATAAGGATCCAGAATATATATACTTTATGGGGTCAGAAATGAATATTGTAGAAATTACACACGAAGTGACAAACTTATATATACCCTTTCCGACTGCGGTGAAGGGTAAAAAAAAATTTTAAAAAAAGTTAAAGGTCGACTGACTAGCACTTAACCGATATTTTAAAATTCTTGTGGCTAATTTTATTTTTTTTTTTATTAAATATACATATGTACATATGCAGAAAAATCTTGATTATTATTTATAATTTTTAATTACTATTTATTTAAACCTTACATGTTTATTATCAATCTTAGTATTTGAAATATTACTTTGTTTGTATTTTATAATATTAATCCAAATCAATAATTACGAGTAAATAATTTAGTAGTTGTAAAAGATTATAAGTTGCTAAGTCAACAAACTATTAACTGCAATTGTTTAATAGTATTTTACTACATGCAACTACATCTGCTTACTAGGGTATATTTATTATTTCTCATATAATCTTTAAGTAAAATGTTTACATTTTCATTTTTAAGTTATAGATTAAATATAAAAACTTTTCCAAGTACTTTCTTTTAATGTTATCTAGTTGTGTTTGTACTCCTTCATATTTTTCTTCGTCGTCTTTGGACGGTTGTGGTTCACTTGGAAACAATTAAACATTTTATAATTTATTTTTATATTCGGACTCTTTATACATACATATGTATGTACATACTTACAGCTGCGTTAAAAAACTATCACTGAAGGAATAAGTAGTCTTTATGCTTGCATTCAACTTATATTTGATTTTAATTTACATGTGCTTTACTTATTTAACTTATAGTAATTTTGTGTTGTTGGGTTATTTTTAAATGTGGAACTTCCTTATGTTCCTGTAAGAAGCATAGGGCCTAAGTGAGGTTTCGGTAATCATTTGGTTAAAGATGAGTAGCTGATTGGGCTTCTGCATCCAATACTGGAACTGTGGCTGCCAGCATGGCCTCCAATCGGGCTAGCTTAAAAGCTTTATTTGACGTATAGTACAGAAGATAGTACTATCGATTGTCTGCCAGCTTTAGTTTGAACTTACTTTATTACCTTTTTAAGGTATTTTTCAATGATTAATAAATAATATTATTTTATAAAAAAACGAAAATTGGCAAAATCTAAAGGCATGAAAAAAATATTATCATGCATCAGTAATCATTAAAAAAAATTAAATTAAATAAATTTTAAATAAATATTTTTTTATTATTTTACGAATGCCTACATAAAAATAATATACGATTGTTATTGTATATTACTAACAAAATTAGATAGATGATATTTACGGAACTATATAAAGCTAAGCTCAACTTTCTATTACAAAAACAAACAAGAACAACAAAGTAATCTATTACTCAATCTATTACTTAAGTACTGTAATACAATGCAGATTGGGGCAGAACCAATTTTATTTTTGTTGTGCATAATTTAAATACATAAATTTAAATAATACAATTGTCGAACAAACAAGAAAAGTTTCATCCCAATAGCTTTCTTACGTGCAAAACTATGTGTTCTTAAATATGATTATTTTCATATTTATCACACTTATATCAGTAAATATTTGAATCAATGAGACTAGCACTTCCATATTTATCACACATATCAATCAAATTTTTAATCAATTAGACTAGCACTTTACAAATGGCTGAATTATTTCCAAAATGTTAAAATGCCCCACTGGGCAATGTTAAAGTATTTTTTTTTTTTTTGTTAACGGCGATTCCAAATAAGACCATTATTGTGGCTGTAGGCAACTTATAGGCCTATTATCGATAGCAACTCAACCTTAGTTGCGTTGTCAGTTGCCGAAATTGTATTACGTATGGCAACCGGCAACTAAAAATTTTTAATTTTGATTGCCAAAATTGCAAATATACATTTTTGGTTGCTGTTGATTTTTTTTTTTTACAGATTATAAAGTAAAAACTGCACTAAAACTGAAATGTAAGTTTAGTTTTCTTTATCTCATAGAGACAACGTATGTATCATGGCCCCAGCTATTTAACTTGCATTAAATTTGCGACAGTGTTTAGGCATATTTTTAAAAGAATAAATTGGACAAAACTGTAGACATGTTTGTTATGTAATTATTAAAAACTTTTTGATAGTTTACATTTATTTTCAGTGGCTAAACTGGCAGAATAGCATTATCGGTAACTTTATGGCACCTGAAGAAATTTGCCTTGCATAATACAAATTTTTTTCCCACAATTAAAGTTCGGATGCCATCCATAATCGACCTATTAGGCTAATTTCTATTTTTGTAAACGTCAAATATTTTATTTAATACACAAAATTAAAAAAAAAAATCTATAAATTCTTTGAGCAAAAAAAATAATTTTTGTTTTAATGTTATAAAATTATTTTTTGTAAACGTTATTTTACTTTTGTAAAAGTAAAATTTTCTGGTTTTGATGCATGTAGCTGTCGTCTTCAAAATAATTATGAAGCTGACTACACGGTGATGATTGTAGCCAATGTCGTTTGTGGACCTGAAGCTGTGTAGCCGCTGTTGTCTATGTGTTTAATGCATTACAACTACAAATTTCTTATTATATTGTGTATGACGTTTAGTCATTCCAATTTAACTTCACAGTCAAATGTCTTACGTATGCCGTTAGAACAAGAACATATTGAACTCTATATATTTATCGTCAGACACGTTATAGACGAAACTATCAAGCGTGGCTTCAGCTATAGAAAACAAATTTCTGTTACATGACGCTTTTACAACCATTAAAGTTCTGTTCTGTTTTTGGCGTTGATAAGTGCGGACGTGATTTATTTTAGCTCGCATTAACAAAAAAACAAAATATACATTGTGTGAATAATTTCAAACAAAAACAAAAAAAAACCTGTTTTAATACAACAACAAAGTTGTCTGTAATTTTTTTATTTCTTTCTTTCCCTTTATTTTTTACAACGGCATATTGAATTGCTACTTTAAAAATAAAACAAAAACAATAAGGGCTAATGAGCCTCTTTAATTTAAGCAACAAAAATGTTGACAATGTCGAATTAAATAAAAACAAAAAAACAGAAAATAATTTGTGTGTAAATTCTACGCAAGTTATACGTGCCCAATCTTGTTCGTCGCTTTTGCTAAGCGATGACAATAATATAACTACAAACAAGTCGCCTTCTGAACACAGTGTTGCCAAAGATAATATGGATTGTATAGAAAAACCCAAGACGCAAGTGGGAATGGACAGATACATAACTGTATTGAAAAGAGGTCGAAGCCCTAAATCTTCGCAGATTGCACCAATGTCTAAAGTACTTAAAGATAAGGAGGCTAACGGAATAAGTTCCCAACATCGTTTTGCTATTTTAGATAGCGAAACAAGTGAGCAAAAAACGGCACCGAAGTCGTTTAAACCACCACCAATTTTTTTAAGGGAAAAAAATTCGAATGAATTAATAAATAAGTTAATTTCAGTTATCGGGGAAAATTCATTCTATGTCATTCCAATCAAGCGTGGTAACATTGATGAAACTAAAATTCATTTTATAGACGAAAGTAGTTATCGTAAAGCAGTAAAGGAGTTTGAAAGCTGCAATAAGAACTTTTATACCTATCAGCTGAAGAGTAGCAAAGGCCTACAGGTAGTCATCAAAGGTGTTGACTCATATGTTAATCCAGTGGAAATAAAAGCTGGCCTCCAAAAAGCAGGATTTAAGGTTAAAAGCGTTGACAATCTCAGAAATCGAGAGCGTGTCCCTCAACCTCTATTTCGCTTTGAACTGGAACCTGGGGATATTAGATTAAAGAAGAACGAAACGCATCCCATTTATAATCTAAAATATCTGTTACACCGCAGGATAAGTGTAGAGGAACCACATAAGCGGTCAGGACCCGTTCAGTGTTTAAATTGCCAAGAATACGGCCATACAAGGGCCTACTGCAAGTTGCCTCCGGTTTGCGTTGTGTGTGGAGAGCTTCATTGTTCCGCCCAATGCGACAAACCAAAGGATGACTCGAAGGTTAAAAAATGTAGCAATTGCGGTGGAAATCACACTGCTAACTACAGAGGCTGTCCAGTTTTTTTTGAGGTAAGGAAGTCAACTCAAAAATTAAGTACTCCTGCTAGGCAGCCTCAATACCAAGCAAATGCTCATTACCCTCAGTTAGCTCAACCCACAACCAAACATGTTTCATATGCGGATATGTTAAAATCCAACCATGTTTTAGCACACAAAGCGACACTTACAACCAATTCTACCCCAAATATGCATCCAGAAGCTAA
This sequence comes from Phasia obesa, assembly GCA_949628195.1. NCBI lineage: Eukaryota > Metazoa > Arthropoda > Insecta > Diptera > Tachinidae > Phasia > Phasia obesa. Next base: position 71,341,715 of record OX451217.1, on the reverse strand, counting down.
AGAACAAACACCATCTGGTAACTACAATCGTCTCGAAGCAAGTATCGAGACATTAGTGCATTCGTTAAACAGTTTTATGAGCTCTATGAGCAGCATGATGCAAGAAATGGTTCGCATGCAATCTATGATGTTGCAGGCGGTACTTAACAAACCATGAACTGTTTAAAAATATGTTTCTGGAACGCAAACGGCTTACGCCAACACAAAAATGAACTCGAGTACTTCTTGAAGAACCAACAAATTGATGTCATGATGGTTTCAGAGACTCATTTAACAACAAATAGCTTTTTTAAAATCAATGGCTATATATTATATGACACTAAAGACCCCCGTGGCAGAGCATGTGGTGGTTCAGCAATACTAATAAAGGCTCGAATTAAACATCATTTACTGTGTGACTTTTGTGAGGACTACCTTCAAGCAACAAACATCTGTATTGAAAAATATCATCAAAACTTTGTTATTTCTTCGATTTATTCACCTCCTAGATTTCAAATATCAGAGAGTCAATATATCGACTTTTACAAATCACTAGGTCCCTGTTTCATAGCATCAGGCGACTACAACGCTAAACATACGTTTTGGGGATCACGCTTAATAACTCCAAAAGGTCGTGTTTTGTTTGATACAATTTCAAAAATGCGTCTGAATGTGATATCAAGTGGACAACCCACCTATTGGCCTACTGATCGACAAAAAATACCTGATGTTATTGATTTTGGCGTGACTAAAGGTATTTCGAGAGAAATGATTAAGGTTGAAGCGTCACTCGAATTATCCTCAGATCATTCACCCACTATTGTCTATATATGGAATCAGCAAAATATCGTGTCGCCAACAACTTGCACAAGCATTAATTGGTTGAAATATAGAAAGTATCTCAGTACTCATTGTTCGGAAAATATACCGCTAAGAACAACAGAAGATGTGGACCAGAGTCTAATTTATTTTGATCAAAACCTTAAATCAGCTGCCCAACATGCGACAGAAACCAGACAACCAGCTAGATACAATCAAATTTATTTTGTAGATGTCGAGCAGCTCTTGGCAGAAAAAAGGAAAATTAGAAGAGAGTGGCAAGCACACAGATCTCAACTCAAATCTAGACTTAAAGATTGCACGAAACGGCTAAGACAACTGCTAGAATCTCGAAGAGTAGCATCTCTGAAAAATTACTTGGAAGACCTCGACGCAACTGCACAATCAGATTATTCATTATGGCGTGCTTGTAGGAACCTTAAAAGACCGGTCGTACGTAAGCCTCCCTTGCGAACTTCTTGTGGAAACTGGGCAAGGAATGATACCGAAAAAGGCAATTTGTTTGTTGGACATTTGAAGAAGGTTTTCACCCCAAATGTATGTACTGATATAGCTGAGTTGCCATCAGTAGAGACTAGTGCCGTTGTACCCCTAAGATTTGAATTTAGCGATATTGAAAGAGCAATAGCGGATTTAAACACCAAAAAAGCCCCTGGCGTTGATAAAACAAGTAACAAGATGTTAGTTGAGTTGCCCCGTATAGGTCGCAGAATTATTCTGTTTGTTTTTAATGCCATCTTACGTCTTGAGTACTTTCCCACAGAGTGGAAGGTCTCTTTGATAACTATGATTCCTAAACCAGGAAAAGACCACACAAAAGTAGAATCATACAGACCTATAAGCCTTTTATATAACGTGTCAAAGTTATTTGAGAGAATATTAATAACTAAGCTGAATCCAATACTTAGCGCGAAAGGATGCATTCCGAACCATCAATGCGGCTTCAGAAAACAACATAGTACGATCCAACAAACACACAGATTAGTAAATGTAATTAAAACGACCTTTGAAGAAAAAAAAATACTGTTCTGCGCTCTTTATCGACGTTTCTCAAGCATTCGATAAGGTTTGGCACGAAGGCCTAATATTTAAGCTAAAGCTAAACTTTAACGAATCGCAAGTTTTTACTAAAAGAAGGTGACTTTTTAAGCTCGCCACAGCTCATTGAAGCCGGAGTTCCCCAAGGTAGTATTTTGGGACCAATTTTATATTTACTGTACACATCGGATATGCCAATTAGCACCCTAGTCCACACATCAACTTTTGCAGATGACACAGCTTTCTTAAGTATTCATGAAAGTGCCCAAGAAGCATCACAAATTTTACAAGACCACATACTCAATTTGGAAAAATGGCTAGAAAAATGGAGAATATAAGTGAATGCACAAAAATGCACTCACATAACTTTCACACTGCGTAGGGACTCATGCCCTCCTATTCACATAAATAACCAAATGATACCACAGCTTTCAGACGTTAAATACCTGGGTATACATCTTGACCGTCGCCTTACTTGGAAAAGCCACATTGACTTCAAGTTAACACAAATGAAACTAAAAGCAGTACAACTAAATTGGCTTATTGGCAGAAACTCCACCCTGGGCTTAGATTGTAAACTTCTACTGTACAAGTCGGTCCTCAAACCAATTTGGTGTTATGGGATTCAGTTATGGGGCACTGCCTCAGCTAGCAATGTAGAAAAAATTCAAAGGCGCCAAAATAAGATTTTACGTATTATTACATCGGCTCCCTGGTATATAAAAAATTCGAACATCCACAAAGACCTAAACATGCTATCAGTTAAAGCAGAAATAGCGAAACATGCAGTCACATATCTAAAGAGGCTTGAATCTCATCCAAACCCTTTGGCGCGTAACATACTGAATGAACCTGGTTACATTCGACTAAAAAGAAGAGATACTGCTTTCCTTGGCCGTATATTAGAGGGATGACCCGCAAATGATTTCAAAATCCGTGAAACAAACATTATTTTTGTCTAGCACTGGCTGGACTTAAAAAGAATATTTTATTTTAGACTTAAGCTACGAGTAATTATTGTTAGTTCAAAAATATTGAAGATACAATAAATAAATTATGAAAAAAAAAAAAAATTAAAGTATAAATTTAAAAGATTTCAAAATTTACATCTGGCTCAAGGTCGTAAAATTCATTTAAATAAAACACTTTTCATGTTTTATTAAATATAATTTATTATTGTTTTTCAATATTTAAATTAATCTTACGCCCCTGAGTCTATAGATAATACACTTTCCCCTTGAAGAGAATAGGGTTTACCATACTATAAAATGCAAAACTTTGTTCCAATTTTGAGTGTTTACAACGAGATAACTTGAGGTTTTAATCACGAGATAACTTGTGGCATCTACAACGCCATTTTAAAACGATTTTTTAAATAGGACAGAATTCTGTCAGATTTTTTTTTGCGTTAAATCGTACGATTGTGTTAGTGAATCCTGGTCTTTAGTGTGCAGTAGCAAGAAAGTAGAAATAAATTAAACGGTGTTACCATAACTAACAACATAACAGACGTTTTAACATGCAAAAATAATTTTCATTCCCTGTTTTTACAAAAAATTCTTCTTAATTAAAAAAAAATTTTATTTATTTACATTCAATACCGATCAAATTGATCTTGTTTAGAATTAAATTTACAAAAAAAAAAAAATACAAATATACTCGGTAACATTGTTTACATTAAAATACAACAATGGCCTAATGAAAAATCTTCATTTTCAAATGGTTTAAAAAATAAAAATTCCATTCATCCGCTTGTAGAATTTCCATCCGTATTTGTTTTTATACTCAGTACAGTTTTTTACATTATTCTATTTTCCTCATTGGACAAAAATTCGATCAAAATAACTCTTTAACCGATTGTTCGATTTGAATATTTAAAACACCAGAATATGCGAAATAAAATTACCTTTACGTCAATTTTACATAATTATTTTTCGTTTTCAACTGTTTCGGAGTTATTCAGAAATTGGTGGCGAAAAAAATTATATATTGTATCTGAAAATTTCTTGAGTGCTCCTAGATTAATGAACCCTGACAGAAGAATCTCTAATGGTCATAGGCTGTTAAAGCTATAAAATAAGAAAAATCGGACTTAGGAGAAAAAAGTTTTCCTTAGAAGAACTAATCCTACCTCTGAAAAATTACTTTTTTTAATTTTCCATACTTTTCTTTAGCAAATGCAACTTTTTGTTCAAAACCTAAACTTGGACCCTGAAGATTCTAAAATGATAGTTTTTGCCCCTTATGTGGGCGGTCACATAAAATATTATTTGCAAAAATAATGTAATTATTAAAAGAAAATGATTACATACGCTTAATACCAAAAAAATAAAATTTTTAAGTTTTAATGGGCAGGGCTAGGTATCCTTTCAATCCCACCCACCGAAACGTCTAAGTGAATTTTTTTAATTTTATGTCGAAGAGAAGAATATTAATAAAATTCATTTTTGTAATTTATTATCTTATAGTAAATTTATCTCAAAATAATTAATTTATTCATAACACATGGCACAGCCACCACTTCGTCACCGTCCTTATTTTGCTTTGAAAGTAATCCACTTTAAGATCTTACTTTTATAATGCTTCGGATATGGTTTACGTAATTACTTTATATAAAGGTTCCCATCCCTGGGTAATTACTCAGAAACATAGCCTTTATATAAAATTCTAAAATTTTTATAAAATTCCAAAATTATTGTAGAGTACTGTAAATAGTGGTAAAAATCACCCGTTAACAAAAGTAAAAGGTACTCTCAAGTTTGCAGTACCATTGATACGGTAAAATTGCGTACTTTCACTACTTGTTCACTCTCTCTCGCGGTAATGAGATATTTTTACGGGAAAAATATCCTCAAAAATCAACAGTAGTCCAGTTAGAGATAATAGTTAAAGGGAGCAGTGTAGCATTGAAAGTAATTAAACTGGAAATAAAAAAATTGACGAAATTATCAAACTGCCGTCAACAAACTCAGACCGACCCAAAATTCGATAGTAGTCCAGTAATAGACAATAGAAGAAATTATTTTCAACGAGGGTATAAAATATTCTTGTTTATAAAATGTACATTAAATAACAATTATTGCTCGCAATAGACACAGCTTGCCAGACATTACAGTTAAAGGAAGCAGTGTTGTTAAGATATTAATAGAAATTAATTTTTGTCGATTTATTGATTTAACCGATATAATTTGTTGGAGTTATTTTATTGCTCGAGCAATTAATCGACTTAAAATTATACGATTAATCGAGCGATGATTGATCGAGAGGACACTCTAGTAAGTACATAACTGTATATTTTAAAGTGTATATTAGAAACATGCTATAACATTTTGTAAATGCTACGATGCTCCTATGCTTCTATGCAAATAATCTTGCAGCAAATAAAATATTTGGTTTTTCTAAAAAGGGCAACTAGCCCGTTTCGTCTTTTTTAACCGACTTCAAAAAAAGAAGGAGGTTATCAATTCGTCTGAATGTTGCTTTTTTTTTATGTTTGTGCCCGCAGAACTCAGTCATTTCTGAACCGATTTTAAAAATTTTGCACTATTAGAAAGGTTATGGCTACAGATTGGTCCCATTTTAAAAGAAGTTCAAAATTTTAAAAATTAAAGGGTGTCCCCATACAACATACATGTTTTTTACGTGTATTATGAACATTATAGGTCACCAATTTAAAATTAAAAACAAGTACGTAACACAGTAGCTCCCAACAACAAAAAGTAATTAAAAAATAAAATTAAAAATTAAAGGGTGACCCCATAGGTGACTTAATTTCACCTTTATTCTCCTATCTTTTGAACCGTTATAGACAAACACTTGAAAGTTGCACAGAATGTTCGTTACTATGTCTGTTATAATAAGTATAAAAATTAGAAATTATAGGGTGTCCCATTAGTTGGTTTATTTTGATATATATGGCCAAACTTTTGAACCGTTATAGACAGACAGTTGAAATTTACAAAGAACTTGTATTGATAAGTTCGCTAAAATAACAAGTGTAAAATTTGAATTTGGAAATTAAAGGGTGTCCCAATAGTTAATGTAAAAGTAATATATATGGCCAAACTTTTCAACTGTTATAGATAGACAGTTGAAATTTACAAAGAACCTATATTGCTTAGTCCGCTATTAAAATAAGTATAAAACTTGGATCTATAAATTAAAGGGTGTCCCCATTATTGATGTTATTTGACCATTATGTCCTCATCTTTGGAACCGTTATAGACAAACACTTGAAAAATAGACAAAATGTTCACTACTATGTCTCGAATAACAACAAGTATAAATATTCAAAATTGGAAATTATAGGGTGTCCCAATAGTTGATGTAATTTGATGTATATGGACACAAAGTTAAAATTTAAAAAGAATCTGTATTACAAAGTGTTCTTTAAAAAGTATTAAATTAAAATTTGAATTTAAAGGGTGTCCCAATAGGTGACGTCATTTGATATATATGACCCTATCTTTTAAACAGTTATTGATAAACACTTAACAATTAGACAGAATGTCCATTACTATATTTGTTATAATAAGTATAATTATTTAAAATTATAAATTACAGGGTGTCGCAATAGTTTATGTAATTTGATGTATATGACCAAACTTTTAAACCGTTACAGACAGAAGGTTGAAATTTACAACGAACCTGTATTGCTACGACCGCTATAACTAGTATAAAATTGAATTCGGAAATTACAGGGTGTCGCAATAGTTACCGTCTTAAAGAAACATGCTTTTAAGTTTGTCTGTTTTGAAGTCGGTTTTTTTTTTTGCAAGAATTATTAACAGATTTATTCGTCATTTTTTCTCAGGCAGATAGCACATTCCTTTCGTTACTTCTTGTAAAGTAGTGTACAAGGCATATTAATCAGTAGCCTCACTACTAAGGGGAAATATTAAGGCGAAAATAATCAATTTTTTACAATTTTTCCCCTTAAATGGAAGTTGAACTATCAAACCAAGGCGAATCCATAACAGGTGATTGCAGTGGCGAAAAAGCTCATCATATGCATGAAAGCGAAAAGTCAAACTCCATATAAAAAAAATATAAACAAATTTTTTCTATATGAAATTTGACAACTGCAAAGGAGGCGAAAAAGCCTGAATTCGCCCGTGCAATCACCTTGTATTAATTCACCTTGTATCAAACTATATATAAAAAATTTTTTTAAATTTTCGCCTTAATATTTCCCCTTCGTAGTGAGGTTACCTGATGAATATGCCTTGGAAAACAATAGGGTTACGTTTTTTACCCTTTGGGTACGGAACCTTAAAAAAGAATTTTTGAATGCTGCTTTTAAACAGTGGTATAAAGTCATGTTTTTACGAATGATTATTTTTTCAATAGGTATGTATTGCATTAATGTAAAACTGTAATACCTTATCACACACTCTCTCTCTCTCTCTCTCTCTCTATCCGCTCTGTTAAGAAATTACATTTACTTTATTTTTCTATTGTTAAATGTAAAAACTTACACTGCAGTTAACAACTTACTTAAATGCCTAAAAGCAGTTCATTTTAAAAATATCTTATTTGGCTTCCAATACCTCATTTTATGAATAAAAAACTATACCCATTAAAACACCGGAACACGCCATTATCATTTCATCTTGTTCATATATTTTGATAAAAAGGTTTAATTTATACATATATATCCACACATGCATACGAGTACATACTATATACCTACATACTTATGTACATACATATATATGTAAATACCAGTAGAATATGCATAAAGAAAAGGAGCAAGAAAATATTTTATATCTTTTTTTATTTTTTTAGTTACACATGTTGGAGGTGGTTATGAAGTCTATGCCTTTGGATTGCTCTGCATTGTTATTCAATATTGTGGAGGCTACTGCTGCTTTAACACTAGCCGCTGCTGGTGTTGATGCTATTTGTGTTTGCTGTTGTCTAGTTTATCGTTGCAGTTCACACTTCTAGTTGCCATGGACACAAATTGTATAGGCAACCATCAACAGCAACAACAACAGCAAAAAGTTTATCATCATGCAGAATACAATTTATTGTTCAATACTTTGAAAAACATTTGGCACAATTATTTTCAAGCCTTCAACAATGCCGATGTCAAGGTAATTTATACAAATATCAGTTCATTCATCCATAGATGAAAATATATGTACATATGTATATGGTTTTTTAGAGTAAGATTTTTATTTTTAATTTCACTGTGAACAATACCAGACTCATATTTTTATTTTCTTTTCAGCAACATTGGTTACAACTATTCTTATTTAACTTTCAATTTGTTACTGAGGAGTTGATGGAAAATGAGGAGTTTCAAAGGTAACATTGAAGAAAATAGAAATAAATTAATTATTAATATATCGATCGATTATAAAACATAAATATGTATATGTAAATGTCTTACTCTTGTATTAATACTAGAGTATCCACTCGATCAATCATATCTCGATTAAATCGATTAATCGCTCGAGTAAGAAAAATTGGTTATTTCGGTTAAATCCTTTCGGTAAATCGACTAGAATTAATTTTTATTAAGATCTTCATTTTTTCCACTTTTTAACTTCTTATTTGTTAATTAAAAAAAGTTTCGAAGTGGACGAGTTTAGTAAAGAAACAGAGAAAAAATTATACATATAACGCATGACTTTCGAATATGCCTTTTTTCCAAACTTTTTTCATTTAGTGTATGAACGTCGTAATAAAAATATGAACATTCTTAACGTGAGTTTTTACTATTTTTATGCTACACAATTCAAATCTTCGTAGTGGTGTATAGTTACGTCCGTAATACTGCATCGATTTTAGAAAGACTTATATTTTTTTAAAGCTTTTTCTTCACAGATGTGCACAATCTTAATTTTATTTAAATTTCAATCGGTCAGTACTTTCTATAAAGGTCTTACTAACTCCAATATGCAAATACATACGAGTATGTATGTACATGCTGTTCTCTTAGCTGCAAGTCCAAAACACAAGTAAATTTTAAGAGAAACACGTGCGTTTTCGTGTTTAAGCATGGGCATACTTTTTCTTCCAAGTGTTTATTTAATTTTATTAAAAAGGGGCAGCGAAGCGCACCAATGATATCTAGTTAACATAATTGTGTGCAAAATTAAAAAATTAATATTTGCACTTCAAGAAAAATTTTATTTTCAAAACGCAGGGACCGTAAATAACAGTTATCGATTTAAAAAAAAATATTTTATAACAAATAATTATTGTAGTTTTTGACCTTTTTTATTATATTTGAATTCAATTTTTTAATAAGCACAAGGTCTTTTTTATAAAAATGTTTTTTTAATTTTTATTCTCAATATTTCGCTACACCATTATATTTCCTGAAGATGCTACCCAATGGTGTAGCGAAATATTATTTTATAACAGTTATTTTGAGAATTAAATAAAAAAAATCATCTAAAACAGTTATTTTTCAACGTAAAAATAAAAAGTTTTAAAAAAAGATTTTTTCAAGACACATTTATTAGGTATCCTCACAGCGAATGGGAAATATTAAGGCGAACATTTAAAAACTTTCGCCTTAATATTTCCCCTTCGTAGTGAGGCTACCTGATAAATGCACCTTGATTATTATTTTGCCGTGAAAAATAAAACTTATTTGGAAGTTTTATTTTTTGACGAAAAATTGATAACCAACACAATCACCTTGCATTTCAATTGAATAAAATCGTCATTAAAATAACGTAGGTTTTTACTTTGTTATTGTTTGATTAACAATTTTCGCCGGATTTTTGCGACACACAGCGAAAAAAGTTGAAAAAAGTTTTCTTGGAAATTGATAATTTTTTCTCTGGGAGGAAACAAAACATTATCCATACTTACATATATAAATTGGTAGAAAAAAGTCAACAGTTTGTTCCTGCAACCCAGGGAAGCATGGAAAGAGCATTCTATGCTCTTAATTTAATATTGAGCGGACTCCTTTCATATCTTTCCACAAAAAAAAATTAAGTAAATAACCAAAATGAGTTTTATTTTCTGACGGAAAAAATAAAACTCCTCAAAAATATTTTATTTTATGACATCAAAAAAAAATTTATTTTTTTTTAATTTTTATTTTTTCATTAAAGTTTTTATTTTTACGTTGAAAAATAACTGTTGACTATGGAGTTGAGATCGACTTTTTAAGGTCACCATAGATTCTGAAAGAGCTCGTCAATACAAATGTATGGATTTATGACAGTATAGATCTCCGTTGACTCTATCATAAAGAGTTTTTGAGTTTATTTTTTTTTTTTTTTTTTTTTGATAACTGTTATTTACGGTCCCTGTCAAAACGTATAGCTTACCTTTTCGGCATAACGACAAAATCAAAAGTCAAAAGTTGTAAGTGTTTAGAAATTTTATAGTGCAGAAGTGATAAAGCAATAAAACATATACACGCCTTCTCAATTTTCTTCTATGTTTTTTGACATTTCGAACTACAAAGCAACAAAAAAATGCCATGTTGTTTTTGTATTGTTGTATTTGTTGTAGGGACGCCACTACCTAGTAAGATAAATATACCTTGGACAAAATCACACTATTTATGAAATAATTCATATTTTTGTTTTAATGTCACAATACAATGACAAATAATATTCTAACTTAATTATCGAGCATACTAACTTGCCGAAATAGCGTTTGCCATAGCATCACTAAAATCCAAAAAGGCCTCAGGACCCGACAATATACATTCTGCATTTCTAAAGGCAGATAGATTGTTGAGCGCCGAACTATTACATTCCCTTGTATCCGAGTTCTGGTCTGATGAATCACTGCACGCCGATCTTGTCGAAGGAACGATCGTGCTACTGCCTAAAAAAGGTAATCTTGCAGAGAGCAGAAATTGGAGAGGCATCATCTTCTAAGCATGATAAATAAAATACTAGCGCACATAATTAAAGAACGCCTATCATAATATTATTTATCCGGTATGCGAAATAAACAAGCCAGATTTCGAGCAAGCCGATCATGCGTCAACCACGTGAACACATTACGCTTCATCGTTGAACAATCTGCCGAATGACGCGTCCCACTCTACCTATGTTTTATAGACTTCGAGAAAGCCTTTGACTCTGTTTAGCACGACGTGATATATGTATAAGACACTACGGTTCAGAAGTGTACCAAATAAAATAATCCGTCTCATTAAGATACTTTACAATAGGGCAACATTCCGCATAAGACATGGCCAGTTTCGCAGCGGCCAAATCTATTTACAAAAATCGTGCGACAAGGTTGCGTATTATCTCCACTGCTTTTTAACATCGTCCTACATGCCTTGATGTCGCGAGTGTCCCAACAAAACAAATGAATTACCTGGGGAATAAACGGCAAACTTAGTGATTTCGACTATGCAGATGACATTTGTCTTCTTGCCCACAAACACTCTGCCATAACTAAATATTATATGGCGTTGTAAAATTTGCTGCACAAATTGGATTGATTATAAACATTCCCAAAACAAAAAATCATGCACCTTAACTCCTACATCCACCAACCATTTACTGTAAGCGGAAAACCAAACAATACCGTAGATTCTTTCTGTTATCTCGGTAGCTTCATAACAACTACTGGTGGTTCAGCTGATTACATACGTTCTCGCATAAACAGGGGTCGTAGCCTTCAGCTCACTCGAAAAAGTATGGAGATCAACGCAAATTTCAAGGAACAAGAAATAGGAATATTTAACACGGGTATTATGTCAGTGGTACTATACGGCTGCGAAATATGGAATGCATCGAGGAAATATGGAATGCACTCCGCCATATATATGCTATAGCTCCCCAAATCATAACACTACCACCACCATGTTTCACCGTAGGTATTATATTCTTCGGTTCAGGTGCAGTATTGGGTTTTCTCCATACATTTGGTCGGCCGTTGCTTCCAAAAATATTGTACTTGCTCTCATCGGTAAATAAGACAGTTTTTCAGAAATTCAAATCCTTATTTAGATAAGCTTTTGCAAATTCGACGTAGGTGCCGATTATTATCAGAAATTAGTGGTTTCTTTCGCGGCGTTCTACTACTAAAGCTGTTTTCATGCAAAATATTTATAATTATTCGTGACATCAGAGAAACATTAGAACATTTTTCCATGTGTTCCGCCAATTTCGGAGCACTTATTCGTGGAGTTTGATGCATTTCTTTAAGAATACTTCGCACATTCCGACTTGAAAACTTCCTTGGCCTGCCAGATCTTCGCTTATTTTGGGTACTTTTTGTGCTTTCGTAGTTTTTTTAATAGTTTGGACAGTATCACGACTTAAGCTCACTATTTTTGAAATTTCACCGTAGGGTTTGTTTTCATTTCGGAGTTTTACCATTAAATTGCGAACAGAAAGTTGTATTTCTTTTCTTTTTTCATTTGTTTATATTTTAAAATATTTTATTTTTGACTTTCTGTACCTGAATGATAATATCGTTTGTCAAAGAAGTTTAATATGCGAAAATAATGGCATTATTATGTTTACTCTGAATAGAGAGAATATCTTTGTTGACATGAATATTTTTATAAATTTGTATATATAAATAACTTTAACTATTAACGTAAGAATTAAGCTCATACTAAGTTGTATTCAAATATCACTGTAAAAGTTGAAATCTAAAAATATTGGGCTGTATGTAGAGTTTTTTCCTAGACTATATATATATATATATATACTTTTATACAGTCGAAAAGAACAAACAACAACAACAATATAGAGTCGTAGCAGAGTTTCATGTACATTTTATTTAATCTCCCAACAACAAATGCATGTATTGATTTGTTTATTTCAGTTAGATAAATATTTTCATTTGATATTATCATTTCTTCCTCTAATACGTAGAAAAATTTTTCAGCATAAATAATATAAACTGATCTCGTGGCTTTTCGGTAATATGAAATATCAATTAGTAGCCTAGTTGGTAGTATGGTAGTCTATGGGCATTACTTTTTGTTGCTTATATTGATATTGGCTCTGAAAATTTATTGAGTACTCCTAGATTTATGAAACGTGACAGAAAAATCTCCTATAGTCATAGGCTAGAAAATAAGAAAAATCGGACGAAGGAGAAAAAAGTTCGCCATAGAAGAACTAATTCTATCTCTGAAAAATTCAAAATGTTTTAAAGATTTTCCATACTTTTGTTTAGCAAATGTTCAGCGAATGTTCAAAAACCTAAACTTGCACCCAAGACATTCTAAAATGCCATTTTTCGCCTCGACCCCTTTTGTGGGCGGTGATATAAAATATTTCTTTTTATTTTGCTAATTTCCAAAAAATATTTATTTTTAAGCTTTTATGTCAAAGAGAAGAATATTAATAAAATTCATTTTTGTAATTTATTACTTTATAGTATTTAATTTATCTGAAATGTGCCCGCCACTACGACTGCGTCCTTTTTTTGCTTTGAAAGCAATCCACTTTAAGACTTACTTTTATGGTGCTTTGGATATGATTTATGTACATATTTACTTTATATAAAGGTACCCATCCCTGGATAATTACTCAGAAACAAAGGCTTTATATAAAATTTTTAAATTTATTAAAAATAAATTAATTTTAAATAAATAAATAAATAGTAATTAAAATTTCAGTACGATTAAATAGAGAAAAATGCGTGTTTCACTACTTTTCCTCTTTTTTCTTTTGGAAATAAGATATTTATACGGGGAAAAAATATAAGATACGATATTTATACGGCGAAAAAATATTTGATACCTTACCTTACCATTAAATTTTATTAAAATTCATTTTGTAGTTTTTACGTGATGCAAACACAGACAGACAAGTAGAAAATCACATTTTTATTATAATAAAAACTTTTTATATTACTGACAAAAAATTTTATTTAAAATAATAACAATTAACTTATTTAAAACAACTTAGAAACCAAAAAAAATTTATGACCGACAAAAAGGTTTCTTACTTGTATCTACCTATGCACAGTGGTTGAAAAACGATTTATTTTGGACATAATTCGGTATCTCATGAACCACTGAAGATATCCTAATGAAATTTTAAAGAGGTAAAGTAGAGGTGTTTATTTGGGGACAATCCTAAAAAACGGTATTTTTAACGAAAAGCGTTATCAGAACAAAACTTACCTAATTTATTCTAAATTTTATCAACAATATAGCCAATGTCTTAAAATAATAATCCGTGCACCACGCCAAAAATACTAAGTTAAGGTCGGCCAACATTAAAAAAACAATTGTAACCCAATTTTCTACCAAACTAAAAGAGATAAACTGCACATGTAAGCATATTTTTTATAGATATTTTCAAGGTCTACTTAAATTTAAAAAATCTTAACATTTGAGTTAAAACTAAAGTTTTTATGACATTTCCAAAAAATTATATACCTGAGGTACCCAACTTTGGGGGCTTACCCAGAAGCGCCCCTTTACCCTAGTTAGCCCACCTTATATATATCCAAATAATTAATTTTCCAACCACTGTGCTATGCAAGATGAGCAAAAACAAAATAGGTAAAATTTGTCAAAAGACGCAAAAACGCACATCGTTTTTTTCTACAGTCTAAAAGTAGATATATTAAATTTTATAGCGATTTATAACATTTTTAGGATCGCGATTGCCCTTACTCTCAAAAACCTTTTCTCTTTTTTGCTGACACAAAAAGAGAACAAAAAATCATTTTTTTTAATTTCTAACAAATTTTTTTTATCATAAAAATTTAAAATAAATTTTTTCTCAAAAAAAGGATATATTAAGTAGCTGTTAATAAAGCTTTTCACAGAAAAAAATCAATACAAAATCTTTATTCGTTTAGCCACAAAAAAATATATTGCCAATCTCTCAAAATCGTAGAAAGTCAATAAAAACTAACTTTACTCAGTTGAGTTGTCTAAAAGACAACTTGAAAGACAACTGCTACTGATGAGTTGTAATTTTTTTAAACTTTTGTTAACCGAACTAACACAGGGTTGTAAACGGCGAAACTACAACAGAGTTGTAACACAATTTAAATTCAACTTAAAAATTTTTGACAAGTTGAGTTGTAATTGATAATACCAAATTGTAAAATTTCAACTGAAATAGAGTTGAGTTGTAAACCGTAATAGGGGCCTAACTCTCCTGATTTTAACAGTGTCCCACTACGACAAATCTCAAGTAAAAGCCTTGAAAATTCACTGTACGATGTAGAATTTTGTTGTGCGTCGTGCTAATCATACATTATGTAAAGGGGCCGTTAAAAAGATATTCAATTAATAAAAAATAAATAAAAAATAAAAGAATTTTCCATTATAATCCCACAAAATTTTTGGCAACCAGAAATTTATTATTATAATATTTTTGTTAATATTTATATTATTTTTTCCTTTTTAGTTTCTTTAACCCCATACCTGAAGAGCTGTGTTCCTATTTGCTAGAACAGATTTATGAAATTATCAGCAAATCTGATCTTTATATACCATCGGTAGAAGTTTTAAAAACAACCGATGCCTCGTTTGATATTAATAAGAAAAGTGGTGATATTGATAAAAAAGAAACGTCTGAGAAAAACAGTAAATTTTTACAACTATTGAAAAAGAATCACAATTTTGCTCAGGTAAGTTACTTATAAAAATAAAAACTATATGATGCACGTATGTATGTACCTACATATATTAAAAAAATAACAATTTTATTTTATTTTAGCTAATACTTAAACAACCCAGTGACTGTAGTAAAATAATAGCCTTAAGACAATTTTTGACTCATGAATTGGGACAACATCTTTTGGAATTTTTATTAAAGGTCGATATTAAGGTAAATACAAATATAGTTATATTTTTTTTTGCCAGAGCTGAAAGTGATTTTTATTGTTTTTTTTTTTCTTCTAGTTAGTGGCTTCACAGAAAAGTTTATGTAATTTATGTATTAACTTATTTCCCAATTGTCCCTGGTCGGAAAGTGATTGCGAATTAAGTAATGAGCAGGATATATTCGCCTTTATCGGCGACTTACAATTCTATCAGAAATATAAAAGTAAAACCAACACGAATGTGGCTGTTACTAAAAATGAAGTGGAAAGACTACTCAACAAAGGTTTGATGAGTGCATCTTTAGAGGACTTTACGAAAGTAAAAAAAACCAGTGATGAAATTGCCTTAATTTTAATAAAAATTTTAATAAAATGTATAGAAAATGAGCACTTTTCACCAGTTCACACAGATCAATCTATGTTCATGTCAACACTTAACTTCAGCTTGGATTGTTTGAGTGTGGAAAATCAAGTTTTTTCTTCCCCTCACAATGCTGAAGTCATAAAATGTTATTTATTAAAACTAAACGAACAATGCCTGAACAGTATGTTTTCCTTGGCGGATAATTCACTCAATGAAATACAATTCCAATGTATATTCGCGAAATTAATAGCGGCCTTAGAGTGCAATATACAAACTACTCGTTTGCTATATGCCTTGATATATATCATATTTGCCATTCTTCATAATGTGGTGGCAATTTATAGTCAGAAAATTTTATGGAATGCCAAAGTCAATCTTTATAATTTAAAATTTATCGATGAGAGTATAATTGACTGCTGCCTTTCGACCATGGAACACTTGCTTAGACATCAACCGCCAGAGCAGGAAGACATAAAATCTTTATATCACTTAATATTTCGTACATTACTAAAAATCATAGAAAATTTAAACAAGTATGACATGATGATCTCTACAATAAGCAATAATTATTACATTAATACCTCATCTCAGCTTAGTACGACCAAGCCAGCACCAGTGCGTTATCGTAAAATGAAAACCAAACAACAACATTGTTTATCTAATGTACCAAAGTTATCGTGTTATTTCCAAAATATTTTAATTACAATACTACCTTCTTTGTCCAAGGATTTGCAAGAACAATCCATGGCATATTTAGCACGTTTCGGTTTATGTTGTTGTCATTATAATTTGGCCTTAATCAAAACCATCTTAAATATTATTTTCAATCTAACTGCTTACTATCAAAAATCTGCCTACAAATTTATTTATTACAAAATGCTAAACACAATCTTTCTAAAATTGCCTTTGGATAACGCAAATACCATTCAAGCACCCATGTTTCATAAGCGCTCCGGAATTTTCAACTGTGTAAAATGTGATATAAAATTGAAATCACTAGATTTTCATCAAGGGTTGTTGCAAATTTACAAAACCTTTTATAATAAACTGCAAACTATTAACGAAACTTTAAAAAATCTCATCTATTTCCTTAAGCATCTAAAACACTTGTCATTTTTATTAACAAATGACATTGCTACCGGCATCTTGGCTGAAATAGTTTTGCCTATATTTCGTAGGTATAAAATACTCTTGTTTGTCCAAAAAAGTCCACAGATTAGCCAACAACATGGCTTGAAATTTTGGCAAAAGTCACCGTCAACCGAAACTCCTGAGACAAATAGTAATATTA
Organism: Phasia obesa; assembly: GCA_949628195.1. NCBI lineage: Eukaryota > Metazoa > Arthropoda > Insecta > Diptera > Tachinidae > Phasia > Phasia obesa. The sequence goes on along the minus strand of OX451217.1, from coordinate 71,324,454 downwards.
ACTTTATTGTAAACCAAAGTAATAACACGATTGCCGATATTAGTAAACTACTCTATGAGTGCTTAAATATATTTACTATGTATTTAAGAGATGTACGCCTTATAAAAGCTTTCTACAATGAAGAAAATATTACACATTTGGAAGACTTATTGGAAGAGCCTTTTTTGATCAGAGCTGTGTGTGATCTGATAAAAATAGGCATAGATAATATAACATTTTTGGGCGACAATAATCAAGAACAAAATATTCTAAGCCGTAGATTGATAACTTTGCAATTCAATAGTTCCGAAAGGGCTCAAGTTTTATTTAATTCTCTGCTAATGAAAGCCAAAATAATCAACAAAAGCACCTCAGGAACACAATTTTGGCTGTTGGAAAGCGCGATTCCAAGCACTTCAATAAAACCAAACACATTACAATTCAAAACAATTGACATCTTACATATAGTAGCCTTGCAATGGACTCTTAATTATGAACTATTAAAAACGAGTCAATATTTTTACAATGAATTTGCCAAAATCTATTCCATAAACAAGGAAGATGACGATGAAGAAATGCATGATGAAAGTGATAGTGATTTACAATCTAACGATTCTGCTAATAATAATAAAAAAATGTTTTTAAGACCGGGTGATAAAACTATTGTGGATATTTTACAATTGAATTATAATGCTTTAACGGCATTTTTAATGTTACCACCTAAACGTAAAGTAAAAGCTAATAAATATTCTGATAAATCCAAACAACATATATATCAACAGAACAAAGCCAACAGTCATGGCTTTCAAGAACAGCAGCAAAGCACAACAAACAATGAGATTGATTCAGACTGGGAAATATTAGAAAATTTTATAAATTCCATACACTCAATAGAAACAACGTCATTATCATCAAACACTTCTAGCTCAACGAAAACAACATTTAGTTTGCATTCACATGAAGTTGGTGAGACATCTCTTAGTTTAACGGAATTTCCACACAAGCCAGAACCAAACATTCAGCAGTCATCATTTCTATTGCAAATGCATCAGAAAGACACTTTACAATTGCAGGAAAGTTCTTTAAATGAAAGTGTTACAATATTTGATATACGCAATCAAAAGCATTTACATAACAGCTTTCAACATATTGATGGTTTAGTACAAGAAACGACCACAACAAGAAACTCACCTTCTACAACTAACCTCTATGTTGACACTATTAATTATTGCTCAGCTGATGACCCGAAAACGCTTACAGCAAATTTAGCTACACAAGTTTCAAATGAAGGAATTATAAATAAAATTTTTTATATATTCGGTTCAATATTTTATTTGAGTCGTTCGAATTCTCTAATTGATTTGAATAAATCATCAGCCATAGCAAAGGAAGAAGAAAACGAGGAAGGTGAAAAGGAACCCGATATTGATGTCGATTTATTACCCCTGTATGAAGCGCACAGTGATTGTAAGAAATTGCTGTTAAAAATTTTTGAAGCTACTATGGCCATTTGTATTAAGGGTTATCAAAATGAAGAAGGTAAGAAATAATTTGAAATTAAGTGTTATAAAATCTAAAAAATAATAATGACGCTTGAATTTGATTTGCCATGAATGCCTTGTTTTGTGTGTTTTTAATAATCTCAAGCTCTCATATAATATGATGAATGGATGTCATTTGTTCAGAACCTCAAGAAGCCATATAAGTTGCTTTTAGTTATATTTAGTTAGTTACTTTGAAATTGCGAATTGTACGTATAAAAACGAAAAATTTTGTAATATTAACACTAGACTACTAAGTTATAAAAAAAGGTTTTTTATATTTAAAATTACTGTATTATTCGGGAATTAGTTGGTCTGTATGTGCTTAGTTTTCCTAAACCTATTACGAGGATACAAAATTTTTTTTTCAAAATCACTACAAAATAAATTTAGATCTCCAGAATCGTTGAAATCGGTAAATTTGCGCACTTTCACCGTTTTTCTCTACTTTCCCTAGGAAATTATATATTTTCTGGTATAAAAAGTATCCTTCGAGAGCATTTTGATTATTCCTCAACTTTATGGATAAAAGATATTTTTCAACAAAAACCGATTTATTTTTAACCATAGTTGGCTCGACACATCTAGTCTAGATTCTTTCTAATTTTTTTATTCCTTCAAAATAATAATATTTCGTAATAAATGTTTGCTTAAACACGACATTTTCGTTTGACACAAACCCTTACTGTCAGGCTTTTCCTTTAAATTTGGAAACAGTAAATAGTTGCAAGGGGCTAAATTTGAAGAGTTTATGCTGGATTTGGTAAAAGTTCGTAGCCCAATTCATATATTTTTATATGACCTCACACGCGTTAACCTGGACATTTTCCTTAATGGCACTTTTTTCTTACTAGATGAGGTGGTTATTGCTTGAAATCAATATTCAGTCCGTCCGTATTATCATTTTATCCTATTTAAGGTAATAGATGTGAATATCCCAAAAAACCTGTGGACATTACCTTATTTATCGAAAACCCCATCTTTGCCCTTTGTGGTGTACGTTTAACCCAAGAATCCCACTGTTTCGATTGTTCTTTAATCTCTGTATAGTGGTCCACCACCACCTTTCCAGTGGCTTAAGGCTATTATTCACTGCAGATGCCCCTTTTGCTAGTTGGTCTGCTGTTTCAGTTCCATCTGTGCCTATTTATCCTTTAACCTCATTAATCGAGGCACATATGGTAAATTTTAAAATACATTCCACCACTAGTTTGGAGTATACGTTAACCTGTCTCATGCGTTTTATAACCGACTTTTCAGCAGGTTATCTAACGCATACTAAAACCCAAGCAATTCTGCTCAGCTGAGTATACACCTACCTGTTCCTGCTCTACCGTCCATAAGAGATCCGTCAGTTAGAATGCTAATGTCGTTCTCCATACACTCGCTGTGTATAACGCCTTTCTTCTTCTACAAAGTTGGATCGAAGTTAAGTTATCATGAAATTTTTAAAGATTTTCAAAAATTGTTGATATTTCAGATGCGGATTTTACCACACATAATTACAAACTCCACAGTTTGTTCATTTGTTATGGACCGATATCGGATAAAAAATTAAAATGCTCTACTATAAAAACAAACATTTAATTTCTCTACAAAGTCCCATCTCTGGGTAATTACTCAGGAATAAAGGCTGTATATAAAATTCTAAAATTTATATAAAATTATTGTATAGTTTAGTAAATAGTGTTTAAAATATCCCGCTTTCAAATAAAAATGTTGCTTAAAAGTTTGCACTACCTTTAAACCGGTAAAATTGCGTACTTTTACTACTTTTCCTCCATTTTCTCATGAAAATGAGATATTTTTACGGAAAGAAACTATCCTATATTTCAACTGAGACACTGAGGTATCTCCTCACAAAATTTTATTAAAATTCTTCCAGTATTTTTACGTGATGCGAACACAGACAGACAACAATTCCAAAAATTGCTGTTTTGTATTCCATTTCGATTACTATCTGCACGAGCAACAAGATTTCCAAAAAATATTTCATGTACAGAAATGGTCGTGTTACACTTTTTAACATATATATATGTATAGATATTATTCGAACTAGTCTTTGAATTCTAGATGATACTTTAAAGAGAAGTACCTAAACATCAAACAACACGAATATACGAGTACATACCGTATTTGGTCAAAAAGCGCATTACAATTTTAAACATTCAAAACTAGAATATTTGTAAACCAGTGAAATCGATATAAGCGATTTAAATTCCTTACAAGTTAAACATCGTTAATTGTTTTAAAATCGTTTCATTTTATTACCAGCATTACTTTTATTTAAGCTGGATTTAACCTTTAAAGAATTTTATTTAGTTGACAAAAGAACTTGTAGCACTGTGTACTACAACGATCTCTTAGAAACAACATCATTATTACATTTTCTACAAATACAATGGAATTGCTCTGTTCTGTTTTGTTTGTTTAGTTAAGTTTAGTACTGAACTTGAGTTTATTATTAGAAGAAGTAAATAAAGTGCAATGTTTAGCATTTGTAGTTAATATTATTATGGCCCGTATGTAGATTAAAGAGTGACTGGATTATATTACCATTATTTCAATGTGGTTGCACACATTGCATGCAGTAAAAAAAGGCAAAACATCCAATCATACTCCACTAAATTAAATCAAAAAGACACTCATAGCATAGAACGCTCGCCAAGATAAATTCAATATTGCAAACGGTAATGTACTCTTAGTTATAATTCAACCACCTCTTGTGTTACATCAAACTAACAAAACAAATTATAGAGTTTAAGAATTTATATTTAAATAAGATAAAGAAAATATTGTAGCAAATTTGAGCTGATAAAACCTGATCTTATCTTGTTGAAAATGTGAAGAATAATTAAAGAAAAAAAATCACACATACATTAGAATTTGGTAAATAAGTTTATATTACGGCCATAAGTGAAAAGGTTTTATTGAAATTTAACAACATTTTTTTATTATATTTTTATGTGTCTAGTGGAAAAAATGCAAAAACATTTGCGTAAACTTAAAAGTGTCATACTAACAAATGCCTGCAATAACTGGGAACAATATGCGGAAGAGCATTCAAGAGAAAATACAGTTATACAAACACTGCAATGTTTGCTTAAGATTGCCGAACTATCTAATTGTGCCAATGAACCGGCTGCAGTTATAAGTACGAGTATATTAACATCAGCCACCGATGACCAAACGAATCTTAGTGAGATAAGGCCACGTACCCGCTCATTTAATAGATCTCGTTTAGGTGGTGGGATTTCTTACAATTACCATCAGTTGGCTGCAGTTGTAGCGAAAAAAAATGCTGCTTCGACACCCACTACCCCAACGCAAAGACCTTTGTCGGGAAATAGTTGTGATGCAGATTATTTCTCTACGCGCGCCTCCTACATTTGTGCTGATAGCGAGCTTGAATTTAGTGAAAATGAACAAGATGATTTTTACCTAACGGCCGATGAGGGCTATGAGGCGGATGGTGAAATACAGGAAATTTCTGAAACCGAAGCTGTCTCTGAAGCTGCAGAACTGTGGCATTCTTTTCAGCCTTCCTCACGTTACCGCACCCATATACTACATAATGGTATATGTCGTTTAGTGGTCGATATATTGATTGAACTGAGTCAAAAGTGTATCCAAAATCCTTTGGTTTGGTGTGATAATTTAGCCCAATTGATTAATCGCCTTTTCGTCATACGTGAATATTTGGGTGGTCCCTTATTTTTACTCAAGGGTTTTGCACCTGTTCTCAAATGTCACGATGTCCGTTTAAGAGAATTGCAACAATGTGTTTTGGAACTGATTGTCGATTTGAATACGCCAGAAGTTCTGTCAATATTTTTTGGAATACTGTCTTCAAAAAATCCACCAGTAGACATATTAGTGAAATATATGAATTATATTTGCACAAGTACATTGAAGAAATGCCAACCGAGTACGGAATTGGAATTTCCAGTTAATATTGGTAAGTTAAAAAAAAGTAAATAATATTAAAAATATCTTAATCTTATTTGTCATTTTTATCATTGGGGGGCTTAATAACTATAATGGCTTGTATTAAGAGACCTATTTTTAAAAAGTTACATCTTTTATGTATAAAATAAATATATAACCCATATCCGCAGCACTATAAAAGTAAGAGTATTAACATTCGATGTGGATTACTTTAAAAAAGGCAAATTCGAAACAGATACTGGGAGGAAGCTAATGACGTCGCGGGCACTGCTAGTTATTTATAAGAGTTTTAATCATTTCAATAGAATTGTGCGAAAGAATTTTGAATAATAAAATATGAATTTGTTTACCCTGTCACCTTATGCTCGTCACTCTGTGATTTATTTTTTAATTCACTGCAACGATTTTACAATTAAAACTAGAATTTACGAATTTTTATATTTTCTATCTAGTATCAGCTATAAGGCTAGAGAATTAGGCTTACATTCTGCCTTACTATGAACCCTTATAGTGTCAAAAATAATTTAGATAGCGAAAAAAACGTGTAAAAAACGTGTAGCTAAAGACGGCACAAATCAAACGGCTACCGATAAAAATTATAAACATCTAAAATGTTAATAACTGTTATGTATGTAACTGTAAAATTGAAAAATTACAATGCAAATGTAATGTCGAATATATTCGACAAAATCCGGGAAAAGGTTAAAGTGTTTTAAGCATTTTAAGGAACAAATTTTATTACACTAGAATTACATTTTTCGAAAAAATATGTAGATATTTGCAATAATAAGCAGGATTTTAGACTGATAAGACAAACGCATAATAAACATCCATTATTTGATAATCTGTGTTATATCAAATTATATATTTATAAAAATTTTAAATTGCAGATGGAAATTGTGTGTCTACAAGTGATCTAGACGTTACCGAACATATTGATCGTATGCGTAATTATCATTTACACTGTCAAGCTAACACACCTTTTACAAAAGCACCTTGCATTATACCCATAACACATGTACGTCTTTGGAATCCTGAGGGCTTAACTGTATCACTGTGGTTACAAGCAAAAGGCTCACAAAACCACAGAAGTACCAGCCAAATAATAGAAGATGATACCAGATCATCTAGTGATGTGTATATGGTCAGTTTTGAAAAATTATTTTAATGTTTTCAAACAAACTAATAACTTATCTTTTTTTTTTTCTTTTTATTAAAATAAAGAAATCTCATATTTTGTCTGTGGGTACGAATCAAGCTATGTTAAGCGTGTATTTAAATAATAATCTAAATTTAAGTTTTGAAACTTTTAAACCAAATGCTGAGTTACCGGCAAAGACTACAACACCAATGGATGAATCATTTGAAGGAAAACAAAATGTGATTACAAATGGTACCCAAAATCATGAAAATAAAATAAACAAAAGAAGTCATCCTCATAATTATAACTTTATACAAGAACCCACATCTACTAGCTGCAGTGCTGTTTCTGGTGCAAAGTCACCTTTTTCAAAAGCTTTCAAACACACTAAATTAGCTTTTCTTAGTGGCATTAGCAATATGCATCTATTCAATGGCCATTCGGAAACAGATGCATATTTCGAAAGCACTAACCTCGACTTAAAACAATTTCGTCTGACTAAAAATAAATGGACTCATTTAACTTTTGCTATAGAAATGCAGACTGATGCTTTAGATCTATGCATACTTATCGATGGTCTAGAAAAGTATCGCATGGTTTTGCCTTTTCGCAATATACATTTGATGACCAGAAATCATGTCTTCCAAATGATTGCAATAGGCGATGGCAACGTGTGCAAATCTCCCAATACTACTAGCTTTACTGAATCTCGTTCAACATTGGATAGCTTTCCAATTCGTTTATCCATCTCAAATATAATGCTTTTCAATCGTGCAATTAAGAAAGAAGAAATTTTAAATTTAACTGCCATGGGTCCCGACTTCACTGAATTGACACAATGTCATGTAGCTAACTGGAAACCAAATTATGGCTATTTAAACACAAACAAATTACAAACAGCATACTTTAGCAATCACGTTGATTCTTTGAAAACCTTGCGAGATTCACGAATCTTATGCTACTCTGCCTCACAGCCGGATATAGTGATGTGTTATGATAATGTTATCGAATTAGACAATATTATTTACGGTAAGTAGTTTTATTATTATTGTTATTATTATTATTATTATTATTATTATTATTATTATTATTATTATTATTATTATTATTATTATTATTATTTCACAACATTAAAATATAAATTTTTTAACTTTTCCACAATAAATTAAATTAACAAATTAACTTAGAAGCCTGCAGATATTTAGATTAGGTTAGTTTAAGAAGGGTTGTGCCAGTAATTGCACTTCCACTCACAGACCCGGATGTTTCATTTTGATTCCCTTCAGCTAAACTAAAACAAAAGGAAAAAATAGAGACCTATCACTCAGCTACCTGATTACCTTGATGAAGCCGACAACAACTTCGAGTTTGCACCGCGCGATGTCGTAGAACACATCGAGAAATCTTCCACCTATTCATCTAAGTCTGCGGCCTTGTAATACCGGGCAGTGACACACAATAAACTCCACAGTTTTCAACTCCTCTTCGTCCTCGCACGTCCTACAGAAGTCCGATGTACCGGTAACCCATCTACTGATTCTTGCTCTAATGGCCCAATGGCCAGTGATCACAACTATCACATCTCTCAGAACTTTCCTGTCCAAACCTTAACTATAGTAGTAGCTAATTGGTGGCTTCACCGATTCTCTGTCTGAGTTAGTATCCTCCGAGCCGAATCTTGCCAGTTCGTTGCCATCAACATTGAAATGATGCGGGACCCAGCATCATTTCCTCTAAAAGCTTTAAGTCCCGCTTGGCTGTCGACGTACAGAGTGAGATCCTTCCCTTCTAGAACTTGCCCAGACACCAGTTCGGTGGCCTGAAATACACTAAATTGATCTGTTGGTCTGTACGACATGCGTTTTCTAGTTCCTAGCATGTGGACCCCAGCACTGGGGTATTTTTTTAACTACATATTAGTTAATTAAAATAGGTACAAATCAGTACAGAAATGTAAAATATTAACAGTTTTTTTGAAAAATCTTACAAAAACTTTACAAAGCAAAATCAAAACATACTTCATACGATTTGAATTACTTAAATAAGCAATTGAACTATTCTTATTTTATACATTTTAACTTTTGTGCCAATGCTGTCAGCCAAATTAGAAATTGTAAAAAATTGGCCTGCTGTAAAAATTGTTTTTTTACTTATTTATTAGATCGAAAATTAAAATTATATTTTAGGTCATCCTTATGGTGTGATACATTACGGCGAACTTGTACAAAATAGTTTACAATCTTTGCAGTCTGCTATAATATTGTGCGGCGGATTATCAAATCTTTTATATTTATTTGCCAGAGTAAGTTTTTGTTAAAATATTTCAGAATTATTGTACTTAAGAATACCGTTTCTTTAAAGGTTGTCGAAATAAGTTCAAACTCTACGACTCAATCTATGGCCTTAGACATTTTGCTAAACGTTGCTATCTCTGAATCTCAGTTATACACCGAATTTCAACGCAATGATTATATAAACCTAATCGGTTATGTTATTAAAATGGAAAGATGCAGCAAAGATTGTCATTTACTTAGAAGTATTATCAATAACGCCTGCTCTCAACCTTTGATATTAAAAAAAGGCGACTTGTTACACGTTAATGACACAACCATCGCTGCAGTGGTATATCCCAAACTGTTAATATCTATATTGCATAGGTACTCTGATTGGCATCGTTCAGGTGCTGAAAATTCCGATGTCTTAGATATGCTCTTTCAAAGTATATTGGCCTTGACAAGAGAAAAACATCCACAGCGTGACTTTAACATTGAACAATTTATAAAGGAAGGTCTAATGAGAGAATTATTAAATTTATGTAAAGTTTATGTTATTGAATCTCCAAACCCAGTTTTTATATCGAAAAAGGCAGCTAAAGCTTTTGTCAATATAATATCGATTTTTGCTGGTTCACCACCAAAACCTTGTCTCTTGGATGAAATAATGAAATTGCTGTTATTGCTACACAAGCCCAGTGAATGTTACATAACGCATGATAGATCAAAATTTTATTTTCTTTTAACGCCGGAGATACCTATCAAAGAGAAATCTTCATTGACAGCCGCCGCAAATTTTGGGCGAGTAACGGCATCTTTTAAACGAACTTCAACAAAATTCAATCAGCCGCGAGAAGCAAAACCTTTAAATGATCTAAACACAAATTCCAATTCTAATTCATCCAGCGATATTGATGCATCTAGGCAGGCTCGCTTAAACCGTTTAAGAAAACTGCATAAAACAGTGTCAGCCTATAAACGTCCAATTGAGGAATTTGAAGAAAATCTAGAAAATATGGCTGACTGTACAAAACTCAATAAGCCGGCTTTACATTTAGTAAATCCTCTCGAAGCTTCCAAATGGCGTTTGAAATTTAAAAAGAGGTCTATACTTTGCACACCTACCACTTTTATTAAACACACTAACTCGCCTTATAAATCTAGAGCCCTTTCAAAGATGTCAGCATTCCTCAAACAATCACCACAAAATAAAAGAATCCACAGAAAGAGAATACGTTTAAGTAGTGCAAATTCAAGCCGTTCTTTGGTTCTAACTGATGGCGAGAACCCCTTGAGACAGGGTCCAAGAAAATCAGACACCAGCTTGTATTCTTTGGCAACTTCTATAAATAAGGATTTTTCCGAATGTTCACTCCTCAATGAGGTTTTTGCTTCTAAAACATCTTTAGAACACAGAAAAGCCAAGACTTTACACAAAACTGATACGTATAGTTCAGCTGGCATAGCAGCATTACAAAGTGGATTATTGCTGCTACTTAAAGACTTCCTTTGTCTATTACCGGACAATGATATTGATGACGTGCTCAATCATTACATCAAAGTAGAATTTTTATTAGTGTTAGCTAATCACAACAACACTAGTGTGCGTTCAGCCGTTATTAAACTAATAAGTTCCTTAACACAACGCCTATTTCCCCAAGATATACAAGTTTGTATTAAAGCCTTGTATCCTCATCATTTGGCCAACCAATTGTCCATTGGTTTTTGTGACAGCAACATGTTTGAATCATGCCTAGAATGGGTGTGTGGTACAATTGGTTCATTAGATACAATATTAAACTGTGATATTAAACTGCATATAGAAAATCGTTTTGGCTTGAATGCATTACTAGCCATTGCTTCAAAATTAACAGCCACTAGCAATATTCAACAGGAGTTTAGTGAAAAGGCATTTAAAGCTCTAAAGCAATTGTATTTAGGGGTAAGTCTTTATAAATAATTTTTGTAATATAATGTAACCTTTATTTCCTTTATAAGGATCCTGATGAACAACAAACTATGATTGAAGTTGGTCTTATCCAGTGTTGTGTTAAAGCTTTGTATCATCTTTATGTCAAAACGACATCATACAATACAAAGACTGAAGATTCTATAGCAGATTTACTAATAACAATTAGTGAAAAATCTCTTAAGTCAGTAGGTCATATCAATGTAGGTTTTAAAATTTTCTTTTTCTAACAAATAAAAGGCGTTTAAAAATAAACCTTTCTTTTTTTCTAGATCTTATGGGATGTTATCAACATGTTATCGTTTTATCAAGAAAAACAGCCACACAATGTTATAAAAGGTTATCGCTCAATACAAGCAAAACTACAATTAAATTGGTTGAATATGTTTTTTATAAAAACAAATGTACCATGGAGTTTTAAAGGTAAACGAAAATTAAATTTATTGAATTTAGTAAAATTAAAAAGTATAAATAATTCGAGTAAATTTATATCTTTTTTATTCTCTAAATCGAATCCATATAATCCAAACAGACCAGAACAAACTTGGTCAAAAGTAAATCGACTGAGGTTTTTTTTAATTAAATCTTGCAACGCACTATGGATCATTTGACGAGAAGGCGGTCAAAAAAATCCATAACTTTTATTGGATTGTAATTTTGACATGCGTTTTTTTAGGGAGAGTATCAAAGCAGAAGTTGATTCTGAACTTTAGTGATTTCAGACGCTCGACTGGTAATTGTCGAACTTATTCCTCATTACGTAGTCTCTATTAATTTAATTGTCCAAGGCTTAGATCTCCCTACATTTAGATCTCATCTACGTTTAACAAGTTTCTGCCCATAGTCCTAAGCCTTATGCTAGCCAGTTCTAGACATTCACACACAATGTCCGCTGCCGTCTCAGTCTTTTTCAGGCACAATCGGCAAGTATCATCTCTTTCGATTTTCATCTTGACTATATGATACTTGAAGTTTCCATGACCTTTCACCAACGCAGTTATCCAGCTTAAGGTACTTCTGTTATATCTAAGCACCTTACTGGCCTTCCGTTCATGGGCTCTTTGAGCACCATTCGAGCCTGCCTACACGTAGTGGCCTCCCTCCACCTTTTCAGGTTTAATGAGTTCACCCATTGTAAAACCTTCGCTCGCATTAAGAAATTACCCAGCACTACTTTGGATTCTGGTCCACAGAAATTCACGGCAGACTACAGGACAGGTTCAACTCAGCTGAGTATACACCTGCTCCTGCTCTACCGCCTATAAGGGAACTATTTTCCTTCTACTCATGCGTTCCATCGGCATCTGTAATACCCATTTTTGGAGATTTATAGCTCTAGACCTAAGCATAGCGTTGAGCCATTTTATAACAGGATCAGCAAAGGCATTTCTCAACTTCGAGATAGATATTTGATCAAAGGCACTTGCAATATCCATAAAGATGGTCAATGCAGCGCCACTATTGTGAATTTCTGTTTCCGCGACTCTAAGGATATACTAGGACAGGAAAATCCATCCATTCTATCCATTTTAAATGGTGCACAAGATAGTATTGCACTTCTGACACTATTTAGAGTTATTATCCTCAGACCGTCTTCTCTCTCTAGCCTCCCTTCTAACCGTAGTCCATGAGTCATTAGAACTGAAGCTTCCAAGAAAATTAATTTCCACAAGCGATTAATACTTTACATTGCCTTAATTATAGTCTTTAAGGAATTTTTAATTCTGAAGAAATGGCTGAAATAAATGAAATGTTTAATTTCCAAAGCTTCTCATTTGATTTCAAAAAAACTTTTTTTATGTGCTTAGAAAGGTCCTAACAGTAAGCCCAGACAACGCCGGATAAAATAAGCTAATATTTAAGATATGTAAAATAAATATTTTCCTACTTTCAGTTTCCCAGTTTCCTAATTTGTCCATGTCTGAGACAAAAACGCGATTAGAGCTGTTAATTAACCGCTGCTGTCAGTTTTACATGATATTCAATGAAAAATTATCGCCTACTCAAAATGAGACGGAGTTGTTTAAAATGTTGGTGTCCTATAGCATAGCAACAAATCAACGTTGCAACAATTTTATTGCTTGGGGTTTGCAACCTTCACAACCGAGAGATTTGCGTTGTTTCATTGTAGATGCTTTGTGGATATCGTGTGAAGATGACTTTATGCCATCCATTATATGTGATGGGAAAATGATTAAGGCTTTATTATGGCTAAGTCTGCTGGAAGACTTAGATGAACCGATTAAACATTTAAAAGCATTGTGTAAACGTTTGGGTATAAACGAAAACGATTCAACATGGAATTTAGAAAACGAATTACAGCGAATGGACTTACACAAATGCAGCGAAGCGGCTAAACAAAAAACGTCTTTAGAAAAGACTATTTATCGATTTGAATCATTGACACAAGGTTGCATAGAGTCGTCAATGATAACGACACGCAGAGTGGCAGAATTGCAGGTTGGTTCACGACATAAATTTGTATAAATGTTGTATAATAACAACAAAAAATAATCTATGTAAATAAAAAATATATTTTTATTTTAATCTCTTTTAAGAATTCAGAAAGAAAGTTATTAATGAACCATATGAAAGATTATGACGATACACAAACATATACCAAATGGCTGGAAATAGTCAGAAGACTGACTCATGAAGGCGCTCCATGGTTCAGTGAACATAACAGTGAAAAGTAAGTCCTTCTGGCTTAAATTAAAAAGTGTTTTAATTTTGAGAATTGCAGACTAAACAAGGCGTAAAAGTTTAGGACAACTCTGAAGAGTTCGACCAAGAATTCGCATTCAAATTAGAACCAAAATCTTGTTTCGAATGATAGCATTAGTTACTCGCACTTAGAAACAGACATTTTTTGTATTGCTTGAAAATTATTTCAGTAAATTTTATCTATCAAGAAACTATCATTCAGATAAAATACTTATATCGTTCAGAATATAATACTTATGTACACAGAAGAAAAATATGCAGTTTATCAACTAAATGTTTTCAATAATTGAAAAAATTAAAAATCCTGACAAGAAGCGAAGAATTACTTGGCGAATTCCATAACTTTTATGTAATTTTTTATTATGCATTTACATTTTCACATGTGTTTATAATATACATATTTAGTGAGTAAACCATAAAAATCTGAAAGAGGGACCATGGTGGTATCAGAATCTGTTGAAAAAAAAAACTTCATATTGATTCATTACAAACTAAAAAATAACAACTTGCGAATAAACTAGGTAATACAAGTAAGAAATCTTCTTTAAAGTTGAAAAATATGAAGTTTAAAAAAATAAAAACACTCAAAAATTAATTTTAAAAAATTTAAGAAAAAAAGTCGGTATCAAATCGAAACCGCTTTAAAATGAGCTTTTACTCAACTCTTTAGGGCTTATAAAGATATTCTGTAACCAGCCTCGAATGCAGATTCCAAAAGTGATATTTTTTTATTTTTATAAATTTGTAGCTAAAACAAACTGTAAAAGATAGATTTTTTTAAATTATTTTTGGATTCAGGGAGTCAAGAAATATAAATAAAAAAAGTTTTGAAGAAATTTGAACTAGGCATTTTGAGTGCCATGTTGATTTGACATGGAATGACTCTATAGAAGAAACACAATCTCTTTAGCAGAGATATACACACTTATGTACATAAATAGAGAATACAGCAGAGCTATTTACACGTATGTATGTATATATTTTTTCATAATTTATTTATTGTATCTTCAATATTTTTGAACTAACAATAATTACTCATATCTTAAGTTTAAAATAAAAATATACTATTTAAGTCCATGCAGTGCTAGACAAAAATACCGTTTGTTTCACGGATTTTGAAATCATTTGCGGATCATCCCTCTAATGTACGACCAAGAAAAGCAGTATCTCTTCTTTTTAGTCGAACGTAACCAGGTTCATTCAGCATGTTACGCGCCAAAGGGTTTGGATGAGATTCAAGCCTCTTTAGATATGTGACTGCATGTTTCGCTATTTCTGCTTTAACTGATGGCATGTTTAAGTCTTTGTGGATGTTCGAATTTTTTATATACCAGGGAGCAAGTATAATCATACGTAGTATCTTATTTTTTCGCCTTTGAATATGTTCTACATTGCTAGCTGAGGCAGTGCCCCATAACTGAATCCCATAATACCAAATTGGTTTGAGGATATAAATGCAAGAATAAAATAAACATCTCAAACAGTATTTAAACAGGACTCTGTGCTGTTAGAGAATTTTTTTGGATCAAGATTAACGTGAGTACCTGCCTACTTGGTCTAACCTCACGGTGGTCTTACCACCGAGTGAAACTTAGGCGTAGACTAGCGCCCCCATTGTGTAGTATAACAACACTTTACGATTGCCGCCAATCGCTTTTTGTGTGTGATACAGTCACAATGAGTAGCAATTTATATAATATGGCAAGCCTTTCCAAGGCAAGCCTAGATCCACATTATAACCTCTTGCTTAGGGGTTTGGAGACTATTCAAATTCCGTCTGTTGAGAGTGCAACAGCACACTTGATCGACCTTGCACCTTACCTACATAAATCGATCTTAAACCACAACTACCACGTGTACCCCCGAAGGGGACCTCACCAATAACCGGTCACAGAGAGGATAGGCTCTCTGTGGGGCCACCGATTCCCGTGGTACCAGTCCTTTGGGCACTGGTCGGGCCTCGAAGAGGACCCGTATGTTTTAACACACAGACGTTTTCTTCCAGATTTAGGCTCTAGGAACCCTAGCGTCTGGTGCCCCTATTTTCCCCGAGTGAACCGCGTCAAAGCATTTGCCATATTCCTGCAGTGACAATTGGAACCCCCGGGGGTAGTGCTGTTAGAGAATGTTAAACAGGGGCCAAATTTGTCTTTAATTTTTATTTAAATCTGCCGTGATCGAACTCAGCGCAATATACAAAACTACCAAATTCGCTGTTTGAATAGAGATCTTTTGGTTATAATTTAATTATATGGTAGTGTTGGTTGAACTTGGATTATTCAGCACACTATTGAAGCATTTAGTTGTTTTACATTTATATAAATTTTCTGATCAAAATTACAAATATTTAGTCAAATTTTTTGGTAAAAAATTATATTTTTGTGAAATTTTTTTGTTTAGAAAAATTCCGCTTTGAGCACAACACAATAACATACAAGAAACGACTACAACATTGAAAAAAAGTGAGAAATTAGAAGCACTTACCGTTTTTCTCCATTATTCCGCTATTTATGAACCAATTTTGGTGATTGGTGCCGCAAAATTTTTTGGTGATTAGTAAAGTTATATTCCCGAAAATTTTTCTGACAGAATTTTTATAGAGTTTTCGGAAACGACATATCAAACCAAACACAGACAGACGGACGACATCGCTAAATCGATTTCCTATGTATACTGTATAGGGTCAGAAATGAATATTGTAGAAGTTAAATAATGACAAACTTAATTAAAAGTAATGTGGATACCGGGACACTGCGGTATTATTGGCAATGAAAAAGCTGAACAAGTAGCAAAATAAGCCTTTAATTTGACTACTCCAAGTAATTGTTCAATATAGTCTGCGATCCGTAAATACATTCTTAATAATAAGAATCTAGAATGGGGTACAGCTAAATATCCACCTGATATACCAAGTTCTTATTTAACTAAATACGTACGTTTAAGACTAGGACACTGTCGTTTGACACACCAATACTTGATGTAAAAGAGACAACAACCTTAATGTAATTTCTGCAGAAGTTCAACCATGAACATACATATATCATATAATAAACGAATGTCAGTTTATTAATGCTATATGTAACAAACTCAAGTACTCATTTAAAAAATTAGTGATGGATATATCAAAAAATAAAAAAACGTAATGCAGAAGTAAGGTGTGATTTTAATTTTGTTCTCGCAAGAGAATCGATATATAACAAGTGTTGCCAAAGGTTTGCACAAGTAGTTGCATATTTAGTTATTAATAAAATTTTTGGGAATTTAAATATTAATTATTTAATATTATGCTAATTACCCATAATGTGTTTTAATAAACACTTGTTATTTTTCGATTCTCTTGCGAGAACAAAATTAAATTGTGTATGCTTTTCATCACACCTTACGTATGCATTCAGTGATGGCAAAACACCATCCAAATGTAGAAGGACAGTAAGGAAAAATAAAAACGTGGTTTGTTTGTTGGTGTTTTGTTGAAGCTTTAATATTCTGTAATATTATTCTATAACATGCATACTTCTCATTGTGTTTTGTAGAATTTTATTACTTATAGAGTATTTTTGGCTTCTCTAAAAATAGGAAAAAGGTTTCCTGATGATCTGGCCTGAGTAACCAGTGAAATACGTATAAGAACTAGCTCTTTTCCCCCAACAAATAAAAAGATTATGTCAAGTATAATTTTACCTTCTTAGGCAAATAGCAATTTTTTTAATGTAGGGGGAATATCGAACTCGTTTTGAAATTTTAGAAATGTGATGATCAGATAACCAAATTTCAGTCTAGCGTATGTCCTAACGAATGGCGTAATGAACTCCATCGAACATATTAAAATTTTGTTATAAGTCAGTATTGCAGTTACTGAGTCTTAGTTTTGGTATGAACTAGCTGTGTCCGCCAATTCGCCAGCGTCCTTACAATATTTTGTTCGATTTTTCTTTGAAAGTAATCCACTCCAAATGTTAAGACTTATTTGCTATTTATATTTTCGTCGATTAATCAATAAAGATTTTTGAATTGTTCCAATAACTTGAATAATCGCGCATATTCAAAAAAATTGCATCCAATGAAAAAAGACTGTCATACAAACTTGATTAATAATACACTGCACGTCATAAGGTTAGCGCCCCCTTTCGCACATTTATTTTTGTTTTTTTTTTTTTCAATTTTCAATATTCAATTTCAATATTTCAATATTATTTGCTATTTTGTCTAAGTCATCATAATTCGCTCAATGAGTGTACTCCACTGCTTAAATATAACTGCACGTCATCTACGTACATATGAATTTTGCAATGGGAGAGTTGGTTTGGTAAGTCATTGATGTATAATGAAAAAAGAAGCGATCCATGAATTCACCCTTGACGCACTCCTCTGGATAACTTTAATGGGCGAGAACAAGCATTATTCGCATAAAGATATTGCCAATGGGCTGTCAAATTCGTGTTAAAGTACGAGAAAAAAGAAAAAGTGCTTAAGCTTCATTAAAAGAATACTATGATCAACTGAATCAAATGCTTTTGAGTGGTCGAGTAAGATCAAAAAATGTACTTTGTTATTATCAAGTTCGTATCGTATTCCCTCTGATACCTCAATTAAGGTAGAAACACAACAATAATTCGAGCGAAATCCTGACTGCTCTTCACACAGTAACTTCTTTTCTGCAATCTATGAAGACATCTGAGTATAAAGAAGTCTTTCCAAAACTTTTGATGAGTAGCAAAAAATAGCTATGGGTCTAAATTCAGTTTTAGGAAGTGGTATTAATTGAGCATACTTCCAACTAGACGGAGAAGTGGAAGACATGATAATGGTGTTAAATAAGTGTGTTATAAATATATGGTAAGAGAGGTGGCAGCAGAATTTTTATAAATTTCGGGTACATATTGTCACATCACATTTCGGGTACATATTGTGACTTCACTGACCTGAAACAGGTCAAAATGTCTGCCTGCTTACACCAGAAAATTTAATAGTATTAACTTCGATTTCATTAGAGTCAGTGTTTACATTGTATCTGCTGGGGCGGAAGATATGTTAGTGAAGTTTTTATTTAGTTCTTCAATATCTGGTCAGCCTTTACCAACTTGCGTTGCTCGATCATGCGCCAAGTCCCATCTGATATCTACTCTTTCTTCAGGTTTTCTTTATAGCCAAGAATGTCTATAGCAGGGTCCATAAAAACCGACTTCACTCTTTCCCAACTGCTTAAGACGTTATCATGCGATGCAAGAAGATTCTGGCTTAATGTTTCGGAATATGCAGAGGCTACCAGTGGATTTTTTAAATTACGCACGATTTTCTGTTCTTTGGTCCGGAGATACCCAGGTTACTTTGTGTATCCTTTTGTGCGGAAATACGGACCCTCTTACAACAAAGTTGATAGAGTACGCCATTTTTAGTGTTACGTCCAGGGCCCTGCGTGCCCATGGTTTATTTTAAGTTGGTGTTTTCGGGCCCAATTTGGGCGTTAAGGTTCCCCATTATGACTAGTATGTCACCGCGATTACTTTCACTTTTTGCGTTGTAAAGAATGTTGTAGAGTTTTTCCTTGCTAGCGCGGTCAGCAGCATCTGTGGGGACGTAGCACTGGATGCAGGTAAGATTTCGTGGGCGAGTGCTAAACCTGACAGATATTACTCTGTCAGAGAAGGGTTTCCAAGTAATAAGTGCCTTTTTCGTTTTTTTTCGACAAGACATATCCAAATTCACTTAATCTGGGAAGGATTTCAGGTTTGACCGAGTATAAAAATGTGAGACCGTCTGATGTTATGTGCTCGCCCACTCCAGGCCAACGAGTTTCGCAGATTTCTACAAGTTTGTAGTTATGTACTTCTTTACAGCTGTGCTAGGCATAATGGTTCTAAAAGCGTTCGTACATTCCAGGATCTAAATCGAATCCCTGTGTTCATGCTAAACGTCGTCAACTGTAGATCGAATAATTTATTCGTGTTATTTGAGGTTTTCTTAATCATAATATCGCGGATGAGCAAAAAATAAATAGTCTACTGCAACCTAGTCTGATGATGAGACTGCCTTCTTAGCCCTCAGACTGACTGTACATATTACAGGTTTGTATATCGATCCGCTTAATATAAGTACAGACGTCCGCTTACAACCGCACCTATTAGGTGAACAGACACTGCGATGGTTGTGGGAATTCCAGTTCGAGGAGGATAAGTTGAAAGGTGGTACTCACCTTGTCGATGACCAACATCCGCCGACTGTCCGAAACTGCTTATTTGAAAAAAAAAAAAATACACATCCGCTAACCTTTTTATCGTTGCCTTCCGGTTGCCCTAAAAAATAAATAAATAATTAAATTAAAAAAACAAAGACTAAGAAAAAATCATGCGATAAAACGCTCGAACAACTAGAAATCTTAAATTTATAATCACTCACAGCAACAAATTTTTTTTGGTGAATTTCACAAATTTAACGAGTAAACAGCGCTTTAACTTTTTTATAATTATTCGAATTTTCTTATTTGTATTTTAAGTTTTCATCAATTTAAAAAGAAAAATTTAGTCAATATCGCGGAATGAAAAGGTAATCAGTAATTTTCATTTTTCTTTAAGATCGTGGGAATTGGATGACACCGAAGGACCATCTCGTGTTCACACTCGTTTACGTAGATGTCATTTAGATCTTGATCAACGTTTTTTTATGCAAGACTATAACGAATCTAACTCAACAGGGGATTTTGGAAACTCTACTTTTACTAAACGTTCAGAATATTCACGTCCTTTAGACTACCTTATTTCTAGTTATGATCAACAGCTAAACATATCATTAAATTCTCAAATACTTTATAATTTCCCAGCCAAATATCTGCCTGTTGATGGAGAAATAGATGGTGAAATAATTGTTACTGATCATAAGCTTTACTTTTTGGCTACGTATCGTTGTAAATATTTTTACGTTAACTGCGATATTTCTAACATAACGGAAATTTGGTTGAAACGCTACCAACATCAAGAAAAAGCTTTTGAAATTTTTCTAGACACAAACCAATCGCTGTTCTTTTCGTTGCAAAATCAAGAAGACTGGAAGATAATGCGTGATGTTTTTTGTGATAAAATCGTTACGCCACCCGATCAAAGTAAAGTGATATTGATAACGCAACAGTGGCGAGAAGGTTTACTCACGAACTGGGAATACCTAATGACGCTCAATCAAATATCTGGGCGTACATACAATGATCTCATGCAATACCCGGTGTTTCCCTGGATTCTTTCAAATTACACAAGTGATATTTTGGATTTACTGGAACCAAAGAATTTTCGAAAATTATTCAAACCCATAGCCGTACAAAATGAGGAAAATGAACACCATTACATTAACAATTACACGGTAATAGAGGAATTTATTTAAACTTGAGATGATTGTTACATTTTTTTTTTTACTTTTTTTCAGTATATAAAAAACACCATGACCAATATGGGTTCAATGATATTGAAACCCTATCATTATAGTTCGCATTATTCGAACTCAGGAACAGTATTGCACTTTTTGGTAAGAGTACCACCATTTACTAGTTATTTTTTGCGTTATCAAGGTTAGTTTTATTTTAATAAAAAGATTTCGTTGTAACGTTTCTAATATTTTGTCTTATTCAGACAATAATTTCGATATACCCGATCGTACTTTTCATGCTTTAAGCACAACATATTGTTTGGCTAGTCGTGATTCCCCCACCGATGTTAAAGAATTAATACCAGAGTTCTTTTGTTTACCAGAAATGTTTGAAAATTTTGAACGTTTTAATTTTGGTTGTCGACAAAATGGCGAACGTGTCGAAAATGTGGCGTTGCCACCTTGGTGTTTAAAGGATCCCCGTCTATTCATTTTAATACACCGGCAGGCTCTAGAGTCAGAATTAGTACGTAGTAATCTTCATTCATGGATTGATTTGATATTTGGTTTTAAACAAACTGGAGAAGCTGCCGTAGAAGCTATAAATGTTTTTCATCCGGCGGTAAGTTCGCCGCTTTAAAATTAATTTCAATTTAAGCATATAAAGTTTTTCTTTTTAATTTTAGACTTATGCTGTTTTCTTAGAATCGGAAATAAATGATCCAATCGAAAGAGAAGCCGTAGAAACAATGGTTAAAACTTATGGTCAAATGCCGCGTCAACTTTTTAAATCTCCACATCCTTCTTCGAAGCCATTACAATATCAAAACGATAAACAAATATTATCAAGTGTTCGTGGCTTAAGATGGGGTATTTATTTGGGTTCACCACAACTCCCTGAGCCAACATTAGGCAACACTCACAAGTTGTTAGGCGCTGAATATTTATTATCGTTCAACAATACTAATGTAGTTTATGGTTTACCGGCGCGTTCATATGTTATGCAAGGTGCTGAAACTGATACTTACAATGTTATATCTTGGGGTTATGACGATCGCATTGTACGCATTCAACCTTTAAATAAATTAAATGTAAAGCCTAAGAACCTGCTTTATAATAGTACTTTTGATGATATCACCGCCTGTGGTTGTGATGCTAATTCAAATCAGCTCTGGTTTGGTCATAAATCAGGACGTTTATCCATCTACAAATGCTCTAGTGTAGAAGTTAATCAGCGTACCGGAAAGAGTCGCCAAAGTTATGTAAAGGGCTTAAAGTTATCCTACAATTCAGCTTTCCGAAAAATTACTAGCAAAGCAATAGATTCTGATGGCGATATGACTTCGTCAACTATATCTTCGAATTCTTTAAATTTAGCTGAATCAGTGATAGACAAAGAAGGAACAGATTTAAGCTGGTCGGGTCCTACAGTATTAATACGTCATACGGACGAAATTACGTGTATAGCATTGTCGGTAGACTTTAAAATTGCCGTGACGGCAGGTAAAGATGGAATTGCTGTAATATGGGATATAAACAAGTATGTTGTGAAATATACAAATTAATATCATACCTGTAATTTAATTGTTTAACTCGAATTGCATTTCTTTTATGTAGTTGGACTTATGTTCGAACTATAGAACGTCCAGCTGAAATTCATCACTCTCCCATAACATTACTAAGCATATCACCCACATTGGGTGATATTGTGACCGTTCACTCTCTGACGCAACAGCTTTCAACACCATTGACCTATTCAGACTATAACATCCAAGAGAAACAAAATTATTTATCTACTAACGCACCACCACCGCCACCGGCTGATGAATGTTTTGAAGTTACTGAAGAAAATCTCGACGATTTTGTCAATGTGTCAATAAACCCCAATGGTAAATCTATTTTACGTTTACATTCGGTTAACGCACGCTATGTTCAACATAATGTCCATGAAGATAGAATAATGGCTGTATGTTATTCGTACATAAAAGAAGGTGTTGGTGTTAATGTCATTGCCACAGCTGTTGAGGGCGGTATTGTACGTTTATGGTCTAGTTGGAATTTAAGTTTTATTACAGAAATTGTTACGGGTTTATCAAATATTAGAAGGTATGTACAATTTAAATTTCAGTTATCTTAGTTAAATTTTTAAATTGCACACATTTCTTTGAGCATTTAAACAGAAATACTAAGAATGGATGAATAATTTGATGAATAATTTGATGAATAATAAATCTATGTATATACGTGCAACTTGTTTATACTTCTCTTAATACGTTTTCAAATAATTTTTAATTGACGCTTAAACTTAACTTAAAAAGCGTATCCATTGTTTACAAAATTAAAGCGTATTAAATTTTGCAATTTTTTTTTTTCAAAACAATTAAAGAGTAATGAAAGTATCTATGTTGTTTCAGTTTTTGTCCCAATATTATTTTACAATCAAACCTAATATTTTAAGGTTATGCTATATTTAATATTTAACTATTATATTTATTAGTTAAACAAGTTATTAACATAAAAAAATTATATATTATTAAGTAAGGTTAAGTTTGTACATTCTGTAACTATTCTAGCCTCCATATTAGTTAGAGAATATACGAATTTAAGCATAAGGGAAATTTTTTTATATGGTAGTAAATAGTTCGACGAACAAGTTTCGGGTTTTTTTGGCTGCATTAGAACTATAGATATCGATAACTATGGGTTCACAGCTGAGAATGTCTAACTGGGTTGACATATCCGTTCAGTAAGATTTGATAAGTAATCATGAATCGTTTAACGCTAATACAATTTATTGGGAAAATTTACTTCGAAACAAAAAAGAAATCTGTTCGCGAAGTTCATAGAGAATATTGACGGTGCATCTACGTTTTCTACTTGTTGGCCTTTGTCGTTCGACAACGTAGCAAGTTTTACGGAAGGATCTTGTGCCTATAAAATACAGCTCGTGCATAAATTGAAGCCAAACGGCCATCGTGTTCGTCGCATTTTACCTGATTGGAGTCATTTAAAACTGGCGAAAAGAATAGCATTTTTATCAAAGTGATGAAGGTCATTTTTGATTAAATGGTTTCGTCAATAAGCAAAATTTTCATATTCAGAGCGAAGACAATCCTCATGGCGTTAACGATTCGCCATTAAACCAATATCGCTGTCGGCATCATCGGTTCTTATTTCTTTATAATTGAGCATGGAGCTACTGAATTTTTGTTTTCAAAAATTAAAAACTCCCTCACGTTACAGAACTCAATCCCGATTAAAAGTGGTTTCAATTCCGAAAGTCGATTCTTTAGAAAATGGAAAACCAAACTTTCTTTGGAATGCAACCACTTTAACTCAAAGTTGAATTGTTATTTTTATTGATTTAGTGAGCGATATTAGGCAAAATTAACTTAAAATGTAAGATTTACGTTCGCGCATTTGCAAAATCGTTATATTAAATAATCACATAACTTAATTACGGAAAGACAAAAAAAGCCAAAACATAATTAAGAGGTATTTGTACTCTCTCAAACTATTTCAATGCGGAGAATCCTGTATTTAAAAAAAAAATTTATAAGTCATTGTAAATAGAAAAATAATTTTTTTTAAATAACTATATGGAACCAAATGCAATATCATCCTTCCTTTGTTGCCATTCAATTCGCAGGCTTCTTTCACATCATGCTAAGGTGCTGTTTTATTCGACCAATGCGATTAAAATAAAATTTTTATAGTAGTGTCTTGCTTGTTGTTTGGCTTTTTATTTGATAACCGTATGGCTCACTAAATCATAAAATATATCAAAATCGTTTTGTTTTTCATAAACCAGTTCAAATCTCTAATGACCACGAAAATTTCGTTTGTGAAACTCAATTTGATTATAAAATTGTAACCAAGTTTTTAAAAACAGTTTTTTGTCTCTTCTAAATATTTGTGAATTTAGAGATTTGACTTTATGATTTAGTGAGCGAGATGTTCCTAGTTTGGCATTAAACAGACGCATTAGATCGCAATTTGCGACTTTAATGTAGCAATTCAAAAAATGTTAATTTTACTAAAATAATTAATATTAAACTCGGTGTGTAGAATCCGTCAAACCTATAAATTATTTATTTGCCTGCAAAATGCGGTTTGACCAAGACAAAATATCGTTTGGGACAACTTCCTTATTTATCGCTTATTTATAACAATTCTGATATTGGTTCTTTATGCTTTAGGGTTGTTTTTAAAAATGTTAACTATTGTAAGAATAAGGTTGTTAATTCGAAGACTATTGTTTTGGCTAGATCTCCAAGAGCGGTCAGCCTTCATCTTTGTTTTTAGTTTTTAAGATAATCGACCCTATTCCCATTGTCGTTTTAATTTTAATAGTCGTTTCTATGTCGTTGTCGTTTTTATCGTCGTTTCGTTCTTAAATTCGTTCGTTCGTTCGTTCTTAAATTCTTGAAATATATTGAAACGATGAAGAAACGTTATCGAAAACAAAAAAATTAATAAAGTGTGGTAGCACTGCAATTTTTACTTATGACATTTTTGTAAATTTCTGAAAAGTTTGTCATTTCTTTGTAAGTTTTAACAAAATATGGCGAGTACTGAATTTTATTTTTCAAGTTCAAGTGATGATGATGAAATAATGGATATAAATATACATCGGAAGATGCTACGACAGAACGTTAACATTTTTGCCATCCCTGATTCTAAATACGAAACTCGATTAGTAGCGATCTAACTTCTTTATGGTCGGCGTTTCCTTTTGGGTTAATTTGTTTTTTTTAATTTTAATAGGTTTGACACCGCTTCCTTTAATGGGGACAATCGCATCTGTTTATAACATCCTTCCCCTGTTGCTCTGGATTCAGAGCTTCCTTTTTATCTTGATTTATTTTAATAAAAAAAACATTTTAATAGATATTTTCTCCTAATTTAGTTTTACTTTATGCCAACCTTCTCCATCAAGAACTGGAGACCCAAAGGATTTAATTTCTCGGCAGTTTCGCTTCAAAATCACAAACTTTTCGAAAATCCTTAGCATAAGCGGGATGTTTTTCCAGTTAAAAAACTAAAATTTCGAACCTAATGTACTTATTTTTATTTAAATTTTTTTTCTTGTAGTCGTTTGACTACATTTCGTTGCCTACAATTAGAATTTTCTTTTCAAGCGCCATATTGAATTTTAAAAATTTTTCTGGATTTTTCCGTGTCCTTAATTTTTGAATAACCTTGCTTCGGGTTTTACTTAATTCCTTTTCATCGTGAGTGTTATTGCAGTGTCTTAAGTGTTGTACCTGTGCTGTAGTGTGCGGGATGGAAGAGCCGGACGAGGGATCTCCTCGTCAGGAGCAAAGTCGAGGCTGGCCTCCACCGATTTTAGGAAGTAAAGACAGAAGTGCAGAAGAGATAAACGATGCTTTTAAATTAAAAGCTAAGAAGACTGATTTTGAAAAATTTGCTGAGGAACATTTACACCAAAATAAAAGAATGAAGCTAACAGGTAATAGAAGAAACGAAAATAGTGAATCTCACCTATTCGTTTCTCTAAGATAGGTTACAGTAGATGTAAAGTGAATTTCAAAACGCGCCGCGAAGCCAATAACTTCGCCAACAATCCATTTTGAAGGACGTTGGTTACACTCCCAACATTTTTATTCACTTACTAACACAAACTGGAATTATTTTTAACATACCAGAAGAAATGACAATGAGTGAACTTTATAATCTACTATCGTCACCGGTACCAATGGTTAAACTCATTAGAATGACAAAAAGAATCGACAATCGACGCAAGCCCACCACAAAGGTTTACAGATACCAAGAGAAATGGATTTCGCTTTCACCAAACTCCCAACCAAACCATTTATTCCGTTCGGTCAGTGCTACAATTGCTACAAATTTAACCATATGGCTGATAACTGCAAACAAAACAAAAGAAAATGTAAAAATTGTTTCAAAAAGCATACGGCGGAATCAGTGTGCGATATATCAGTAATTATCTGTACAAACTGCAAAAACTTACATCCACCAACGGATCGCAACTGCCCGGCTAGGGAAAAAGATCTATGTTTGAAAAGAATCATGATTTTGGAGAATTTAAGCATCAGTAATGCTAAGGCTAAGTACTCGGACATTATTGGCGCAAACAGATTTGTAATATTAGGTGAAGATGATGGAATAGATGAATCTTTCCCTCAATTGAAAACGAAACTAGACAAGATGTTAGATACTTGCACAAGACCCAATCCTTTGCCAAGGTAATTAAAATGAACACTAATAGACTGAGAGAAAAAGAGAAGGCTAAGTAATGAAATAATTTTACCGTAAAGGAGCAACCTCAACAACCCTCATTCAGCCCCTACAATTGCTACAAATGGCCACCCAACTGAAGTCTCTAGCTAACTCCTTTTTCAGCAGATGGGGAGATAAGACTCTTTCTGACAATGACAGGCAATTCTTTGGTGAAATAGCTAAGGGACTAGACAGAGCACTTATTACTAAAGACAGAAATGAAATTACCACATCAAACAGTGGTGCGGGTAGAACAAAAGAGTAATAATAAAAGGTAACAAAGAAATAATTGAAATATACTTAGAAAAAAACAATATCGCAATAGCACTGTTATATGAAATTTGGCTGACAGACAACAGAAATTCCAATTTACTTAATTATAATTTTTTGGGCAAATATAGAGAGGATGGATATGGAGGTGTAGGTTTGTATATCAAAAAATATATAAAATACACAATTGACAATATAGACACGAACGGAGAAGTCATATCGAACACCACTCTGTTGATGGTGGATATGGCGCCAATCCTTGATTGTGTCGAAATACATTACATACCGTCACATAAGGGCATTCATGAGAATGAACTGGTGGATGAGGCTGCTGAGGCGACGGTCAATGGTACTCATATACAAGTAAAGTGGACGAAAGTGGAAGCTACACAATGGAACGAATGGGAGAGGGAGTATTCTGTCATCAGTCGCACCAAAGGAACCGAATATGGTAAAATTGTTCCGATTATAAAGAGAATACCTTGGTTCATGAGTACGTCCCTTAATCTGAATGCAGTAGAGATAAAACAATTTAACAGAATCCTGCCGGGTCACTCCTTCAGTACTTATTCACTTGCCAAGCTTCATGTGATAGATAATGATCAATGTAACCTTTGCATGGAAAGGGAGGATGATTCCCACATCATTTTCAATTGCACTAGATACAATAATTTACGTTCAAAATATCCAACATTAAAAAATACAATAACACTACAGCCTTCTTCACGAGAGAAAGCATTGACAGTTATCATGTGATAAATCAATTCCTTAGCGAAGCAAGAATCAAACTTTAAAGTACTAAATTCGGTTTAAATTCCTGATGGCGTTTTGACCTTTTGGTTCGGCCAAATTATCCTCCCATTATCTGGCTTTCAGAGAGGCACGAAGTAACTCCAAAACGACAAAAAAACACTATCTGAAAAAATTTTAATAAAACTTTTCTTAAAATATAAGAAAAAAAATTTGTAAAAAATTTATTTTTTCATGATTGATATTAATTTAAAGTTCAACTTCCTAGGGCTCACAGAACTGGTTATAGAATATATTTAATCCAGGGTTTGAATTGCTTGCTTAAAAATAGCAACAGCACTAAGATATTTGCTTTGCTTACATTTTTTCAGCAAATAAAAAACTGAATTTCTCAGCAGCTTTGCTGCAGAAAGAGACACATAGCAAGCTTAAGCAAATGAGTTGCTCTTCTTTTTTTTACTTTTGCTTTTTGTTTTTGCTGCACACTTTTTCTAAGCAACAGTCAAGCATTATATATATATATATATATATATATATATATATATATATATATATATATATATATATATATATATATATATATATATATATATATATATATATGTATATATGCATTGAAAATAGTCAAGCATTTTTAATCACTGATTTAATCATAGAGCTCATATGCAAAAAAGCGATATTTTTTTATACTTTGATAACTGTATGGCTAAAAAAAAAGTAAGAGATAGAATTTTTATAAAATTATATTTGGATTTAGGAGTCAACGAATATGAATAAAAATAGTTTCAATAAAATCGGGATGGTAAATTTGAAAACAATTTTTTTTTTTTTTTTTGACATGGAATTACCCTATTATACAGTTTTATTTATCTTGAAACTTTTAAATACTTACGCAGTAACCTCCCTGTTGTGATCCTACAGTTGTTGCACTATTAACTGATGTAAAGAAAGTTTATGCACAGGATCAATATTTTCTGTGTTTGTGTCGCAAAATTTGCACTATAAAGGTTTCGAATGGAAGGAGATAGGTGAATTCAGTATAGACTGCTTTACACATACAACTTGGTCTGATCCAAAACTTTGTACGAAGACTAAATAAGAAAAGTGCAAATGTTGAATTAACACATGTCAACTTTTGTAAAGAAAAACATGGGAACACTTTCACTAAGAACTTTAATACGTTGCTTTGTCGCGAAACAAATACGGACTCATATAAACGTCAAAATAAGCGTCCAAATTTTTAAACTTTAGCTTGATAATTTACTGAATTTAAATAATATTGTGGCAAAAGAAATTTCTTTTATGTTTCTTATGTATGTATGTGCCGAGTTACATTATGCATTATGCCGAGTTACATATGTAGCTGCAATTCATCATTAGTAGGCGAGAGGGGAGAGATGAATTAAAGAGTACAAATTCGTTTTATCCTCTCATTCGTAGTTTTAATTTTGATATTTAAAATGTAAACAAATGTATACATCCATACAAAATTCTGCAATAAAAATTTCACAATAAAGATTGCAGCGACAAAAATTGTATAATGTTATTCGGCCCTATGTAGATAATTTAAACAAATTTGTTAATACTGAAAAGAAAAGTATTTATTTTTGTATTATTCTCTGTAGCAACATACAAGTTCTTATTTAATAATCCTGCCATGTAAAGAATTTTGATAAAAGCGATAAAAAAAATAATTATTTGAAGTACGGGTATTATGATTAATTTTTTTGGAACAAATTTGTATTTTTATCCAAATATATAAATTGATCTAGAAAAAGAAATTTATTTATTATTCTCCTCTTTTAATTTAATTTTGTAGAACGGTGTAATAAATTAATTTTTCATATTCTATTTATCTGTAAAAGTTGTTTAAATAGAAAACTGATTACAATTAAATTGTAATCTGGGAAATTATTAATTTATTTATAAAAATAGTTTAAATAAAATTAAATCAAGAATCAACAAGGTGATGGCTTATAATATTCAGTGTAGATTTTTTACAAATAATTGTTGTTGAACAGTTAAATTTTTTGTGTGCAATTTAAAACCTTATTCTATTGAAAATAATGTTAAACTTATACTAAATTTAAAATGTTTATATTTCTTAGTATTACTTATTCAACACATCAACATTTGGTAGTTTTAACAGAGCAATCCCATATCCAAGTTTGGGAAACTAAAGGACTGAGTGGCAATTCACCGAAATTTCCACAAATTGCTTATAAATAAATATTTAAAAAATTACGAACAAATATCATTTTTGAAACTAAAGATCTATTACAAAACATAAATAAAACCATTATTAAGACTTATTAATCAATTGTATGTTAGTGGTGGATCATTGATACTCGTTTAAATACTTTATTAAGTTATAATAAGAAAAATTAATATAAAAAAGCTTTAAAGTACGGAACGTGTAAATAAATTAAGAATTTATTTTTTGATAATGAATTAAAAAGATGCAAATGGTGTTTAAAAATTAAAACAAAAATACGAAGATATAAAAATGGAAAACAATTATTTTGTACAAAATATGTAAGTATATACTTTAGGAAAAAAAATTATTTTAAAAATACCTAAACAATTTAATTTCTAAAACACTTAACTTAGTATAAAAATGCAATCTTAAATTGAAACCAATCTATCTATGCCTTCCATGGCGGCTTAGAGTGACAATGTCTTTTGGCCGATTTTTCCAACTTATCTTTAGTTGCCTTAGCTTTTGAGGTCAACGATAAAATTTCATCTAGTTTATCAAAATCGGTAGGCGATTTTGAAAGCAACTAAATAAATAGAATGTAAAAGTTTGGGGAAAAATTGCATTATTTATTAAACTTACCAATTCTATGTAAGCTTGCAATTTGTCCATTGGAGACGTTTCTTGCCTATGCATCAAATTTAAATTATTTTCTTTCTTACTTGATTTTGGCGTCTGAAAATCGTTTTCTTTTGATATAGTTGCATTGTATTTGGCTTTATTAAGGCTGTCGTTATTGTTGTCCGGAGACAAAGATTCATGATCAGTTTCACTATGTGTTGTTTGCGTAAGATTATGAGAAGCTGTTATTATTTCTAAAGCTTTTTGCCACTGTGTTTCCATAACGTTGTGCAACTTTTCTGCAATATCAGCACGTTTCGATTTGTATAAATTTAGTTTCATTTCCATATCATCAATTTTCTTTGACGCATTTGCTAATTGTATGCGATACAATTCTACTTCTTCATTATGTTTTTCCTGAAGTAAATTCAATTCCAGCTCATTTTTCTCATTTATTAGCTCTAATTGTTTGACAGCACGTTCAGCTATTAATCGTTCACGTTCCCTTGCTTCAGATTTGAGTGTTTCTTCTGTTTTATCTAATTGTTCTTGAAATTCTTTGAGTTTTTGAGCTACTACATTTTCTAGTTGTTGTTGATAGTGAGATTTTAAGGTTTTTTGTTGCAGGTCTAACTTTTTTCTTAAGGAGCTCTGAAAATTAAGTTAAAAAAATAATGAATGAATAGTTTCAAAAGCAGATGTTGCTTTTGAAACTATAAGTCTAAACTGAATTTCGAACTTGCAGAAATTCAGTCACGAAAAGCTAACTGCACAATCTGCTGTTGCATTTAGGCCGTATTATTTAATTTCTTGTTCATTTTATTTTTTACCTAATTAAGTACTTTCTTCCACCGATCTGTTATAATTACTATGCAAAGGTTTGGGAAAAAGAAAAGTCGAAAAAATCGCAAAAGTGGTAATGACAATCATTTACCGTTCGATATTTTTACGATGCGAAAGAGAAAATGCAATTGAAAGGAAATCAACTTAAGATCATAATAACTTAAAATTGAGCGAGGCAGTCAGAAGAGGTTAACGAAGCTACAGTGAGCAGTAACGAAAAATTTGGTATCGCGCAGCTTAAATTGAATACAGTCTTTGTTCTATTCTTATTTTTAATTTCAATAAAATGTCTATTCATTCAATAAAATTAATACTTAAATTTCCCCAAATAGAGGATGGGACGGACGGTCAGCAGCTAAATATGTATTCAATTAAATTCAAAAATCGTTTCATTAATACAAAATTATATTGCCATCTTTTAACGATCGATACTAATTGATTAAAAAAGTATTTTTTTTGGGCAAAACGAAGTTTGCCAGGTCACCTAGTAGAAAATAATAATTAATACAACTCATTATTTATTGTATTATAGCTTCAGGTAAGCCAGACCGACCTTGTGCCTGCGAATGATTTACGTCTCACTCTAGCACTAGCTAATTGGTCTGCCTGGAATAGCTTCACTGCGGCACAATTATAAGTGATTATATTAATAATAATAATGATCCAAGTACATTTCCTTTATTATAGTGTATAACAAAAAAATAAAAATTGATATTAACAGATATAAATTGATATTAACATGATATTATATTATTGGAGCATCATAAAAAACTCAAATTGTTATCTAGATACTGACCGCCTGATTACTCTAATGTTTTCGAGGAGGAATAAGGAGGCGAAAAGCTGTGACCGTAATTATTTTTTACGTTTGCTCTTGAAATATATTCCTTTTAGGATTGTCTACGTTTTGATATTTATGACCTTTTAAAAAACTCGTGAAGCACTACTTACAAAAATTTTGGATTTTCGTTTTTACCTCAAAAGTATAAAACTGTAGCACTAAATATATAAAATAATAATTTGGCTTTTCTTCTTTTTGCGAGAAATAAATTTCTTATTTAAAGGTTTTATTTATACAGGGTAATAAAAAAACTTTTTTAAGTAGATGAAATTTTAACAATTTTACACAATTATTTCGAAAATTATGCTTATATTAAGTAATTAAATTAATTATTATTATTTAGGTTCGAGATCGCATCACCAATTCTCCATAGAATAGAAAAAACAGGGTTCAGAATTTTTTTTTTTTTTATGAACATTCAAAAATGAACATTCATGATATTTGTCATAAATGAGAAATCTAAAATTTTATGTTTATTTTTCAAGCTCATAAAAGAACAACAATAAATGTTCTGCCTATGTACATACATGATTGCGAGTACCTGTTTTTTTTTTTTTGTAATATACATACATGAATTGTGATAAATTAGCTTATTCTCATTAATGATCTTTTTCATAAATGTACATGTTTATTTATGAATGTTGAACATTTATAAAATTTATCATAAATGAACATAAAGAATTTTCTGCCTACGATCGCACATGCAGAAGAAAGAAAAAAAGAAAACATTTTGTTACTGCGTACGCCGGTAGATGCATATTAGAAAATATGTGCGTACATTTATCTATGCTAATGCTTAGCGAACATTTTTTATCGATCTTTTCATGTATATATGTAAAATTATCAAAATTTTAAATACTGTAAAAAACTTTTTTCTCATTAATTCCCTTTTGAACAGAAAGCAAAAAAAATCATCGCATTCATAAATGAAAAAAACACAAAATATTTTGTAGTCTCTCACAAATGCATGAGAAGATGCAGCTAAAAAATAAAATGTACACATTCATAAAAGAATAAACAGTGGGTGAACATTTCGGTACTCTGAGTAAAACATTACGTTTTTTTAATAGGTGATTAATTAAAAAATGAAAGATAGAAAAAAATAAACTAAACTAAAAAAATTAATCACATAATTAAAAAATCTATAAATAAAAATAAGTTGCATTGTGTTAGTAATTGATGTTCTATGAAATGCGTGAACCGATTTTGTTTCTGTAAAGTTTATATGAAAGGTGACGTCAATACCAAGGTTTTTATGTATAAACGGTGTCTGTATTTGTATTGGTTCATGAGTTATAGCCGAAATAGATGGCTCGGTAACGCCCATACAAAGTGTAAAATTATTATCGTGTTCCTGGCGAACACGAAAACGCCTTGAAACTTTGCAAGAGTAGCTTTTGTGCTAAAATACAGAATGAATTGAGACAGTAGGCGTGGTACCTCCCATACAAAGTGAAAAATATTTATTTTGTATATAGAGAAGTATAATAGGTATGGTCTTCAAAGTGGGTACCATACCCATGCGGATACTCTAGAGAAACATAGGCTGAATTGGGACAGTGAGCGTGGTACCCCCCCATACAAAGTGCATATTCATACTAATGTGCATAGTCTAGCAAAATACAGACTGGATAAGAATACTGGGAGTGGCACATCCCATTAAAAGTAAAAAATTGTTATCGTGTTAATACGTATAGTCTAGCAAAAAAACAGATTGGATGGAAACATTTTTGACTTAAGAATAGCGTGTGTTTTCGCGTTAAAATTTGGTCATACTTTTCTTCCAAGTGTTTATTGTGTTTTTTGTGGATGGGTGTAGCGAAGCGCACCAGGGATAGCTAGTTTCATATAAGATTTATTCAATAATTTTTTTCTATAAATTAAATTATTTATTTTGATGTTTATAAAATCGATATTAAAGTTTACAAAATTGAATTTAAAATTTATAAAATTGAATTTGAAGTTAAAAACCTATATTTATAAATATTTCTTTTTTTTACTTTTCTTACAATAATAAACATTTCTAATTCATTGCTCTCCAACCCTGTCTTGAACTAACTAAATTGAAAATTCCTTGATTTATGTTAAAGATTTTTATTATTTAGTTGGATAGCCCTTTTATGTATAAGTAATGGGTAATTTAATCACAAGGCCTTTTTGCTGAACTACAGCGTTCGAACATTTTGCATCGCATAAATCAGTTTCCGGCGGCAGTATTCGGCTGATATATTTGTCCAATGTTTTTAGTGAGAAAACGTAAGGTTTTTTGGATATTAGATGACTCTTTAAATCTTCTTCCAAATAATTCCAGAAATACTCTATCAGGTTACTTTTCGGTTACTTTGGTGGAAATTGTAGAGTAACCAAATCCTAACATTGTTAGCTTTTTGCTTATGATAAAGGTAAGCAAAAAAAAATATCCTAGTATAATACCTCAGTATAATTATTTACTCCAAAGCCAAATTTTGATACAATTGATGCTGATTTGGTACAATTTTAACATTGGGGCGGTACAATTTAAATATTGAAAGATCCCAACACTGTTAAGTCATCTATTTAAACAACACAATTTGATTGTTTGGTTTTGTCAACATTAAAAGAGAAACAAAAATACCAATGCGAATTGAATACTAGGGAAAAGGTAATCAATAAGAAACGAGTAGGTAATACAAATAATCTATAATATTTTGCTTCCAGTAATCATAACTCTTGAAACGGAGCATGTCCTAGGAAAGTGAGGCGTTATTGCCTTTCAAATACGACAAAAACTGCCGTTGGAGTTTTTCATCACGACTGAAATAGAAACAGCAATTAAAAAAATTATAAAATTCACCGAAGAATCTTGCAAATTTGATTTTTTCAGTAAATCTCTAAATGTAAAATTTACTACAATTTTAGAAATTCTACTTCAAAATACCCGAAAAAGATGCACAAAAGCTGAACACTCCAAGCAAATAGTCTAATGAGTTCTTCGCAAGGGAAACCCCCGTCTACATTAGTCACTAACATGTCTTAACAAAAGTTAAACCACATATAAAAAAAATCCGTATTAATAATAATGTTTTTTTTTTTATATGAGGTTTGACTTTTGTTAAGACATGTGAATGACGAACTAAACCCCCGTATTCATTTGCTATCAACATGTCTTAAGCCCCCGTCTTCATTTGCTAACAACATGTCTTGACAAAGGTCAAACTTCATATAAAAAAACTAGTATTAAAAATAATGTTTTTTATATGAAGTTTGACCTTTGTTAAGATATATTAATGACTAATGGAGACGGGGGTAATGACAATACCTTCGTCTTCATTTGCTATCAACATGTCTTAACAAAAGTCAAACTTCATATAAAAAACCCAGTATTAAAAATAATGTTTTTTTTCATATGAAGTTTGACTTTTGTTAACGCATGTTAATGTCTAATGAAGACGGGTGGTAAAGCTCTCATTTAAAGAAGTCGAAAGGTATAATAGAAAAAATTCCAAATAGAAGAAATGTAAAAATGTATAAAAATTAAGATAAGTGTTGAAATTCTTTAAGAAAATAAGAAATTAAAGAATAAACTTGAATTAAAAAATAAAATCTAATAATAATTTGTATTAAATTTAAATTACTCTGCATTATTTGTTCTATTACAAAAAATGTCGTAGGTGTAAAATAATACACGGTACGGAAAAAATTAAAAAACGTAATCGACTATACCAGCTAACGTAAAACGATAACGCCTTACAGAATAAAAGGTCTGTTCCAGGTGCATAATAAAACAGTCCGAACTCGCTCAAATTAGTCCAAAAGCGTAAAATACAGACTGGATAAGAATACTGGGAGTAACACATCCCATTAAAAGTACAAAATTGTTATCGTGTTAATACGTATAGTCTAGCAAAAAACAGGTCGGATGGGAACATTTTTGACTTGAGAATAGCGTGCGCTTTCGCGTTAAAGGTTGGTCATACTTTTCTTCGAAGTGTTTATTGTATTTTTTCTGGATGGGTGTAGCGAAGCGCACCGGGGATAGCTAGTTCAAAAATAAAAAAAATATTTCAATTGTATGGAGAAATATATCATATAAATGGAATAATCAGACAAACCAATGCAAACAAAAGATTAATTCAACACTTAAAATATATGAAAAAATAGGTCGCAGGTTTTCTGTTGTTATTATTATTATATATTTTTTGGTTTATCAAACAGTTACCTCATTTTCTGTTAGGTGTGCTAAAGATTCCTGCAGAGATTTTCTTTGAGTTTCTAGGTTTTCAGCTCTAGATTTTTGTTTTTGGTGATATTCTTGCAACATGTCTTTTTGATGTCTTAAAGTAGCATTTTCCTTTTCTAATTCCTCACAACGCAGTTTAGTCTGGAATAAAATAGAACAATTCCGCATTTGCTTTTTAAATTTGCTCACAAAATTTAATATTGACTAATATGATCGCAAAATGTTCATTTTTACCTTTTCATACAAATGTTCGGACTTTGCATATTTATCTCGTAATTTATGCAACTCGCTTACAGCCAATTCCTCTGATCTTTGGCATGCGTGTACTTTTATTTCCAATTCTTCAATTTTTTCCTTATATTGCTTACAAGATTCGATTGTTTTTCTAAACGAAATAATAAGTAATTGTTTACCACACATGTATAACATTGTGAGTTTAAATTTACCTTGAACAATTTGAAACTTCTTTTTCTAACTTTTCAGTCTTTTCTTGAAATTTGTTTGCTGAACTAACTGCTTGAGCCAATTCCTTTTGCAGTATTTCCAGCTTCTCATTGTACATTTTACGATGCAGTTCGGATTCTTGGACACTCTTACGTATATAATGTAATTCATGATTTAAACTGTAAAAAAATTAAGCTAAAAGTTAAAAATAATAAAAGACATCCTATGAGTGTTTACAGAGTTCGGATGAATGTAGTGCCTTTCTGGAAGAAATTCTAGTGGTTTCGAGTGCCACGAAATTAGTGTCTGAAAACGTGACTAAAGGTGACCGACAGGCAAAGATGAAGTTTTTAAAGTGTAACAGAATTAATACAGAACTAGCAGCAAAACGCAAAACGACTCCTGATGCAATGAATAACAAGGTTTCAGAGGGTTCAGGTCATATAAAAATAGGGAAAGAAATAAATCGTGAACCAACGAGTTTAGGTTCTGCGATTACTTATGTGAGGATGAAAATGGCTCTCTGCTTTGATATGAGGTGAATAGATTATCTGGCACTAGCATTCCTACTCTAACCTAAAATCAGTTCCAACAAACCTCAAACAATTCTCCAACTTTTTACACATATAAAATTAAATTTGATAAGAGTTTAAAAGTAATCAATATCCGAAGCATGATTACCTTTTATTTTCCATTTGAACGTTGTTTAGTGCATTATCTTTCGTACGATCAACCTCTATTGCCACTGACAGCCTCTGCTGATATTCTAGTAACTGTACTTGTAACTGTCTCACAGTTTGCTCCAAATGTTGTCTTCTTAACTGTTCCTCTTTTAAATTAGATTGAGGGGACATTGATATGGCAGTAGCATGGCCGCCTTTTCCCCAAATTTCACTTAAACTAATAAGATTGTTTTCAGCTTTAGACATTTGGTAACAAGATGATATTTGTGTTTTTTCTGAAGGCAATGTTTTAATTGATGGTAAGGAAGTGGCTTGTGTTGGAGGATTTTCGCCCGCAAATGCATTGTGTTGTAGTTGCTGTTCCAAACGATAATTATCACTCTGACGTCGCTGCAAATATATATCGTTGTTCGCAATGCCATCAATAAGTAGAAAATTATCAATTTCTGAAATAACATCGTTATCACAGTTACTAGTCTTTTCCGCGGGCATTGAATTAACCATACCATGTTCTCTATTTACTTCAATCGGCCTAAATTTATTTTTTTCTGTTTTTGTAGAAATACTTGATAAGTCTGACGGCACTTCCTTATCACAACCAGTAATCTCTTTCGCAGGCGGTTGTTCTTTAAAGGATGAACTCATATACTTGGGTGTTGAATGAATCATACCTACAGGTTCTCTTTTTGATTTACTAGGACCAAACTGAGTACGCACTGTACTCGTAGAAATACTTGAAATGTCTGACGGATTGTCGCCATAAACTTTATATTCTCTTTCCATATTATGAAGTCTAGTATTAATATCATTTAGTTCAGCTTTCTTTGTACGTGGTAAATAATATGATGCAGTCGTTAATTGTGACGCGGGAGGAGGAGGCATAGCCCAGTTATCAATATTCTTGCAAGATTCCAAAGCAATGGCTTCAAAACAACTAGTCAAATCTCTTTTAGATAAACTTTGTTTACACCGCAGTTCCAATGAATCTAATTCTTGCAATTTTCTAAGTTGTCGCCTTTGTAATACTTTTAAATCGTCATACAAAAATTCGTCCTCGGCGTTAGTCAAATAATAATTGGGTGGTATCAGGAGAAGAATATCTGTATCATCGGAATCACTCATAACCACCTCTTCAACACATTAATAGGCAATATTTTAATAATAATCTAAAGAAACCCACTTTTTGTTTTAATTTAAACAGCAGCTGCATTATAAACAAACATTCATGGTGAATAAACAAAAACAGACCTGTATAAGGTACAGGTGCTGCCAAACTACACTTTTATAAATTATTCATCGCCGTGAAGAAATATATATATTGGAAATCAACCGCTTAACAACTTGTTTTATGTGTGTGTTGTTGTTGTTTCTTAGAAATACACGTGCGTGAGAAAAATGAAAAAATGTTACAAAGTTTGAAGGCTTCTAAAAACTATAGATTTAAACTATTTAAGCATTTTTAAACGGTAATCAAAAGGAAAACACCTCAGGTAACGCATGTGAAGAAATAAATATATTGGAAATCAACCGCTTAACAACTTTTTTTATGTGCCGGTGTTGTTGTTGTTTCTTAGAAATACACGTGCTTGATAAAAATGTAAAAATATTACAAAGTTTGAAGGCTTGTAAACACTATAGTTTTAAACTATTATTATTAGTTTATTTAATCTAAAAGAAATAAATTCTTAGATTAAATTTAATTTAAGAGCACTAGCTCTTACTAGCAAATAGGTAAAAAAATATTTACATACATATTTACAAATTATTTCTATGTGTGTTATCTACAATATTTACAGATGTGATATTAAATTTTTAGTTTGATAAGTTTTATGTATTTTAAAGTTTTTCTTATGTTTTCCGGTGATGGATCCTTAAGGAGGAGCAGTGCTGAGATATTGCCAATAATTGTTCGCCTTTGTTTAGAAAGTTTTCGGCACTCCGCTAGGATGTGTTTAATGGTCAGGTTGTTGTTACAATGGAGACACGTTAGTGCTTGGGATGGCTTTTTAAGAAGCCATTCATGGGAGAAGGCGGCATGATCCAATCGAAGTCGTGATAACGTTCTTATTTCCTCCTTCCTAACTTCTGTGGGGTAGGTTGGATGATGGTATTGTGGTAGAGCTGGCTATTGTGGTAGACTATCGATAGTATCGAATTTTTTGGGAATGTTAGGTTCCATATTTTATATGACAAAGTATTCTGTATTATTAACTCCATCAACTTAATTTATCAAGTTTTATCAAAAAAAAAAAAATACCATTATAATTCAACGCAATTTATACATACACAATAAATACTATGTACTCGTAAGTATGTGATACGTTGTGCATATGTAGCATACTTGAGATTTTTTCATTGGCATTAAATTTTCATTGGCATTATTTCAAATAGTTACAATGAAAAAAATTGTAACTACCATTTAATGCTACTGATTTATTTTTAATTACAATTGTTTTTACTAATGGTAATGGAAATGCAATGAAGTTGTATAATTACTAATTATAATTGATGAAAAAATCATTGTTTTTATTAAACACAAATTTATTTTAATAACTTTACATTCACTCTTGCTTTGAAAATATGTACTATGAAATCT
Organism: Phasia obesa; assembly: GCA_949628195.1. Lineage (NCBI taxonomy): Eukaryota > Metazoa > Arthropoda > Insecta > Diptera > Tachinidae > Phasia > Phasia obesa. Next base: position 71,283,801 of record OX451217.1, on the reverse strand, counting down.
CAAACGGGTTAAAAATTTTATTTTAAAAGGGTTTTTTTATTCTTCTTCTGATTTTTGTTTGTTTTTATATGAAAATATGCCGATAATAGGAGAGCAGAGAATGGAGGTGGGACTTCTTTAAAAACATCACTACAAAAAGGTTGATTGCAAATGTGGCCAATAATGATAATGCTTTTTTATAATTTAATCAATTTAATGGCAATAATTTTATTTTTTTAAATAATTATTAATGAAACTTTTTATTAAAAACCATTACCATTAATGAAAACAATGGTAATGATAAAAATTTATTACCATTATTTATTATTCAATGCTAATGAAATTGTCAATTAATTACTTAATCTAATTAATTAGTCCCATGTATGATATGTAGGCTGCCCAAGGAATTATTTTATAATCGTAATTTTTTATAATTCTTGAGTAATACAAACATTTTTGTTTAAAAAGAGCAGCATATCAACATTTTTATCATTGCAATAATATAATTGCCAATTTATTAATTTATTTTTTCAACGATAGTATCGCTATCGAGAAAAAACCATCGATAGTCTAATGAAAACGATACTATCGATAGTACTTTCGATAGTTTGCCAGCTCTATATTGTGGATTTATTGCGGCATAATGGTAGTGTGAGGGGGTTTTTTCATCTAATTTTTTCTTGACTTGATTTCGGATGTGAAGACTTGTATCATTCTTTTCTAATGTACCATTTGTGATGACGGGAGCATAGGACGCGTACTTGGCTGCAATATCAGCTTCTCCGTTCCCTGCAAGGCCTATGCGACTCGGGATCCAAAATAATTTAATTATGTCTTGATTTCTAATAATGGCATCTCTTACAATTGTATCCCAGCTAGTGTTGAAAGGGTTTATAATGGATTTTATAACTGACAGACTATCAGTGAAAATCACAGTTTTCTTTTTGTCTCTTAAAGCGAAGCATATAGCTTCATAGATAGCGCACGATCCTCTGTGAAGACTGATGAATGGCTGGAGAGGTTGCCCAAGGTGATATTGTTTCCCTCTTCATCTTCTATGGCATAGGTGGTATGTTGCTCTGGGATTTGGTACAGTACGTGCAGACGAATCGCCAATTGTTGTTTTTTAAATAATTTGTCTGCTCTAACAGCAAGTTGTGAAATACACTATGAGGGGTATGGTTTTTGCTGTGTTTGGCTAGTGATAAGTTGAAGGAGGTATTTTTTAGTTTCCATGGTAGTTCTTTTACGTGTATTTTGGTGGTGGTGAGTGGAATAGAGACAGAGATTGAGCTATTGCAGATTTGATGCGTTTGGGTTTTTTTCAGCAATGATGGAGATGTCTTTATCTAAGATCGAGTTTGTGCTTTAGAGAAGCCTAAGCAAGATTCTGGATTTTACTACGTGTATCCTATCGGTTATTGAGGGGAAATTGGCTTCGCACAGAATGTTCTCAATCGGTGTTGTTCTGAATGCATAAACGCAGGCTCTTGCGGCTCGATGGTAATCAGGTTTTATGATATTGATATTCGTTTCGCAACTGCTTCCGTATAAAAAGAGGCCGTAGTCAATTTTGGTTAATATTAAAACTTTGGTAAGGTAGGTTATACCCTTTTCACACTTATCAACATCTAATTTCTACCATCAATTCTCCAAGATGTTAACATTTTCCTATACGAATTGTATAGGGCCTAGTGCATGAAAATGTTCAACATCTTTACAAAATGTTCCTATATCATTTTGTTCCATCTTACATATTTCGATTATTTTAGTGTCATCACTAATAAAATGGAAGTTACATTTGAAAAAAATGTACCCAACAAACCAAATGACTTCAGAAAATTATTATAAAAAGTTTATATACATAAGCCTTAAGCTTAAAAAAGACTTTAGAATATATTAGAAAATGCTATTGTAACAATTGTAGGAAAATCAAAACGGAACCCTTATGAATATAATATATGTGCATGAATACTATAAGCTTATCATTGCGATTGAAGAATAATTTTTACAACTAAAGCAATATAAAGAACAATGGAGCAAGGATGATAGAAGACAAGGTTACGCCATCACGTAAATAAAATTGAACTTTTCTGCGCATATCGGCCGAATGACGTCACGAAAATGTCTTCCTATTGGCTAATAATTCTGACTGAGAGTATAACTATAAATTATGAGAGTTTTTAATAAAAACGTTGAGTTTATTTGCAGGGTTGCAATATAAGCCTATTACTTAGATTTGTTTGTACGTAATTATTTGAAGCAAATTGTTGATAACAGACTTGGCAACTTTAAATTGGCAGAACAACATCATTTAACGGGAAAACATGCGCATGGCGTAACCTTTTTTTCTATCATTCTTGCAATCAACCAGCTTTCTAAGATCTCATAATCCCAGTACATTGCCACCTCCTTACCATAAACATCTTTTTTAGTGTAGGCAGTATCATATTAGCCAGGACAAGAGTTCGTACAACAAAATTTAGCAAACAACACTACAATGAATAATTCTGTCAACAGAATTTGTCAAGAAACACAACGAACTGTTAAGAAACATTTGTGTATAATGAAAGTTTATCAAGCATTGTTAAGAAATGCTTGTTAATTTACATTTTATAAATATTATTATAAGCGAAATTAAGAAAAGCTTAAAATACATTATTTTATACAAGTTGTATTGTAGTTTGATTGCTATTTGGTTTGTTGGGTAATCATTTGTTTACATGTATGCATGTGTTTGTTAAAAATATATAATTTCCCATCAAACCAAATGTTTCGATTTTTTCTGAAGACAGACGTGTTGCTCGTCTGAACAAAAAAAAAAAAAAATATATATATAAAACTTTGATTCATACGTAAGTAAATAAAGCCAAAATTGTATGAAATAAAGAAATTTTATAAACACAAGCAAGATGGACAATTAAAATTGAATTGATTACGGTAAAGTATTGTCTTAAATACCAACTCGTTAAATAATCATTATATACACTTTAATTTAAGAGAACGAAGCTTATACGGAGGTACTGACAGAAAACATGTTTCAATTTTGTATCTACATGTCGTTACGATTTCGTAACTACATATCTTTACGAAGTCGTGTCAACCCTTTGATGTGACCTAGTTTCCAAGATATAAAGAATCCCAGATTTTTCTGACCATTTTGGATGAAGCCAGATTTCTTGAAAACTGGTCACACGATTTTTTGCACGGTGAGTGTTTTTTAATCCCTAGATGGTGGACTTCCATAGTCTGTATCGCTTATTGCTTGACGTGACCTAATTTCCAAGATATAAAGAATCCCAGATTTTTCTGACCATTTTGGATGAAGCCAGATTTCTGGAAAACTGGTCACACGATTTTTTGCACGGTGAGTGTTTTCTAATCTCCAGATGGTCCACTTCCATAATCTGTACCGTTTATTGCTTGACGCGAACTAGTTTCTAAGCAATAAAATAATAAAAACGTTCCTGACCATTTTGGATGAAGCCAGATTTCTGGAAAACTGGTCACACGATTTTTTGCACGGTGAGTGTTTTCTGATCCCTAGATGGTCCACTTCCATAATCTATATCGGTTATTGCTTGACGCGACCTAGTTTCTAAGCAATAAAATAATAAAAACGTTCCTGACCATTTTGGATGAAGCCAGATTTCTTGAAAACTGGTCACACGATTTTTTTCACGGTGAGTGTTTTTTAATCCCTAGATGGTGGACTTCCTTAGTCTGTATCGGTTATTGCTTGACGTGACCTAGTTTCCAAGATATAAAGAATCCCAGATTTTTCTGACCATTTTGGATGAAGCCAGATTTCTGGAAAACTGATCACACGATTTTTTGCACGGTGAGTGTTTTCTAATCTCCAGATGGTCCACTTCCATAATCTGTACCGTTTATTGCTTGACGCGAACTAGTTTCTAAGCAATAAAATAATAAAAACGTTCCTGACCATTTTGGATGAAGCCCGATTTCTGGAAAACTGGTCACACGATTTTTTGCACGGTGAGTGTTTTCTGATCCCTAGATGGTCCACTTCCATAATCTATATCGGTTATTGCTTGACGCGACCTAGTTTCCAAGATATAAAGAATCCCAGACTTTTCTGAACATTTTGGATGAAGACAGATTTCTGGAAAACTGGTCACACGATTTTTTGCACGGTGAGTGTTTTCTGATCCCTAGATGGTCCACTTCCATAATCTATATCGCTCATTGCTTGGCGTAAATTAGTTTCCAAGATATAAAGAATCCCAGATTTTTCTGACCATTTTGGATGAAGCCAGATTTCTGGAAAACTGGTCACACGATTTTTTGCATGGTGAGTGTTTTCTAGTCTCCAGATGGTCCACTTCCACAATCTGTACCGTTTATTGATTGACGCGAACTAGTTTCCAAGCAATAAAATAATTAAAATTTTCCTGACCATTTTGGATGAAGCTAGATTTCTAGAAAACTGGTCACACGATTTTTTGCACGGTGAGTGTTTTTTAATCCCTAGGTGGTGCACTTCCATAGTCTGTATCGCTTATTGCTTGACGTGACCTAGTTTCCAATATATAAAGAATCCCAGATTTTTCTGACCATTTTGGATGAAGCCAGATTTCTGGAAAACTGGTCACACGATTTTTTGCACGGTGAGTGTTTTTTAATCCCTAGATGGTGCAATTCCATAGTCTGTATTGCTTATTGCTTGAGGTGACCTAGTTTCCAAGTAATAAAATAATTACAAATTTACTGACCATTTTGGATGAAGCCAGATTTCTGAAAAACTGGTCACACGATTTTTTGCACGGTGAGTGTTTTCTGATCCCTAGATGGTCCACTTCCATAATCTATATCGGTTATTGCTTGACGCGACCTAGTTTCCAAGCAATAAAATAATTAAAATTTTCCTGACCATTTTGGATGAAGCCAGATTTCTGGAAAACTGATCACACGATTTTTTGCACGGTGAGTGTTTTCAGATCCCTAGATGGTCCACTTCCATAATCTATATCGGTTATTGCTTGACGCGACCTAGTTTCCAAGATATAAAGAATCCCAGATTTTTCTGACCATTTTGGATGAAGCCAGATTTCTGGAAAACTGGTCACATGATTTTTTGCACGGTGAGTGTTTTCTGATCCCTAGATGGTCCACTTCCATAATCTATATCGGTTATTGCTTGACGCGACCTAGTTTCCAAGCAATAAAATAATTAAAATTTTCCTGACCATTTTGGATGAAGCCAGATTTCTGGAAAACTGATCACACGATTTTTTGCACGGTGAGTGTTTTCAGATCCCTAGATGGTGCACTTCCATAGTCTGTATCGCTTATTGCTTGACGTGACCTAGTTTCCAATATATAAAGAATCCCAGATTTTTCTGACCATTTTGGATGAAGCCAGATTTCTGGAAAACTGGTCACACGATTTTTTGCACGGTGAGTGTTTTTTAATCCCTAGATGGTGCACTTCCATAGTCTGTATTGCTTATTGCTTGAGGTGACCTAGTTTCCAAGTAATAAAATAATTACAAATTTACTGACCATTTTGGATGAAGCCAGATTTCTGGAAAACTGGTCACACGATTTTTTGCACGGTGAGTTTTTTCTGATCCCTAGATGGTCCACTTCCATAATCTATATCGGTTATTGCTTGACGCGACCTAGTTTCCAAGCAATAAAATAATTAAAATTTTCCTGACCATTTTGGATGAAGCCAGATTTCTGGAAAACTGATCACACGATTTTTTGCACGGTGAGTGTTTTCAGATCCCTAGATGGTCCACTTCCATAATCTATATCGGTTATTGCTTGACGCGACCTAGTTTCCAAGCAATAAAATAATTAAAATTTTCCTGACCATTTTGGATGAAGCCAGATTTCTGGAAAACTGGTCACACGATTTTTTCACGGTGAGTGTTTTTTAATCCCTAGGTGGTGCACTTCCATAGCCTGTATCGCTTATTGCTTGACGTGACCTAGTTTCCAAGATATAAAGAATCCCAGACTTTTCTGACCAATTTGAATGAAGTCAGATTTCTGGAAAACTGGTTACACGTATTTTTTTTACACGAAGGTTGTTTTTATTCTAGATGCTAGTATAGCTGTATAGCTTTTTGCTTGAAGTGATGTAGTTTTCCGAAATACATTTAAAGAATCCAAAATAGAGGAAAACAGCCAGATGTTTTGAAAATTGATTCCACGGAAAAAATTATATAATATACGCAACAGGAATTTTTTCTTTACAAATATGAAGAATCCCATATTTGTCTGTCCATTTTTGAGGAAAAAGATATATTTTTGTAAATTGATTTCTAAACGACGATATTTGCACGAAAAAAATTATATAATATACACAAACATGTATTTATTCTTTTAATTAATTTTTATTAACTATAAATAGTAAAATTTGTAATCACTTTTACATTTTTCAGTGTTTCTTTCCCATTTCGTTTCACACCCACTTTAATTTTTAATCCCAATTTTTTTTTAAATTACCACTTACAATTCCCATTTTTATACTCCCATTTTCTAAATCCCAAAATCGCTAATCTGTTTTTGCGATTTCGACGCTAACTTTCGTCGCTATCTTGGCGCACGTGTATTTTGTCAAAGCGAATATATACAGGTGATTTCAGGGCGACAACAAATACAACAATACAAAAAAAAACAGGCAATTTGTTTTTACAAAATCTATGCCACTTGTCAAAAACCTTTGTAAACAAAAATAATAAAAATATTTTGGTTTTTAATAAAAAATATTAGAAGACAGTTAATAACAATTTGCTTCCGTGAAGGTGCTTTATATGATACAAAGATAACACTATATACAGGATTTATTTCTCTAATGGCCGTATAGGGGGTTGCGTGCGGAATCATATGTAGTTGTAGAAGCCTGTCTGGTTTTAGTGAAAACAAAGAATTATGTAGCCTTGAATGATATAAGTTTTTATTAATTAAATGCATATAAATATGTGGCTGGGTTTAGCCAGTTTCTTTTCTTATTTGCATGTTTACGAAATATCGGTAGAATACTGTGGCCAATTGGCAATTGGTTCCCTTTCTGCTTAAATTTGATGAAGATTCATGACCAAAGAAAAAATAAGGGCATCAGCTTATGTGTATGTTCTGACCAGGGGATGTGAAGAAAGCAATTACAAATGTATTTCAAAAATTTAAAGTGCAAAATGGCATTAAAGTTCAGGCCTAAGTTTGTATTTTCCTTAAACTGAAATAGGCATTAGAGCACCCATGGCTGTACGGATATTATGCGTTCCTCTACGTAAAATTTATGGCCATTTACACATCCAGTTTTGAGGCAATTTACCTTGCGCTTTGTAGGTAGTAGTCGCCTTATATAAACCTTGGTTTGTATTTCTTCTTCGGAGTCGCCAATTCTAGAACATTGTACATAAATACATATGTATATAATTATAATTTTTAATAAGCTGATGTTTATAGCTGAAATAAAAACAACTTAGTTGCATCGGGTTTTGCCTTCCTGGAGTTCATAGATTAATTAACGAGAAATTTTATGTCGTTATGGTATATCTCCAAATAGATTTCGTACCATAAACACATGTACATATATGTGAAATAAGTCCCTCCAGGGAAAAAAAACTCTGTAGAAGGTAATACGTGTTGGATACCATTACAATTTTGCTTACAGTCTACATTTGATTTAAATTACTATTTTTTTATAAGGGTATACGTGTTACATGTTCCTGTGCTGCGGTTGGGTTGGAGCCCTCCCTGGTGTAGCGGATTGAGTTGGCCGGCTACACTACCGCAGCGAAGACAGAGGCACGTAACAAGGTTAATGGTAGATTTCACCGGGATATACCAAATGTTTTCATTAAACGCACAATACTAGCAGCAGCCTTAGGAATACTAAACAATTCACTACTTCCGTTTTTACCACCGATGCAATTTTACCAATAATAAGTTAATAATTTACTTTTAATTCAAATTGTATATTATTGTTGCACAATTTTCGCACTTCCTTAACTTTTTTTATTCTATTTTAATTGAACTTTCAAAACAATTCAAAATTTTATATCAAAATTATTTTTGTTTTTATTGAATTTTTTGACATTTCTAAATTAAACAGATGATGATATTTTCGCCCGTGCAATCACCTGTATATATTCGCCTTGGCCTTTTTTAATTATTTTTTTTTTTCGTTTCAATTTTGTTTTTGTTTTCAATATTGTTTCTAAATAAGCAAATTGTGACAAAACCTGCCTCCAAAAAACGTAAACAAATAAAAATCAGCTGGGCTATCAACACCACCTTATATAAATTCGCCTTGACCTAGCGTTTAAATTTGACAGTACTGTCATGACAATAAAAAAATACGTATTAGTTGTCAAAAGTACTGACAATTGCCTCCGTAGTATAGGCGTCCAGACAATAATCAAGACAATTTATTTAAATTTTTTGATTTTTCTTTTTTGAATATTTTTCTGTACACAAAAATTAGTTACTTTGATTTTTCCCTTTTGAATTTTTTTCTGTGAAATATTGTCAGCATACGTCAATTAATTGTCCTATTTACTGTCTTCAAAATATGCAAGACAGTAGTTGAGACAATTGAGAAAGTATGCATGGATTAGTGAAAAAGTGTGTATGTATTGCTATTGTCATGACAGCATAGAGCTGGCAAACTATCGATAGTCTCGCCATTCGATAGTTTGATAGAAAACTATCGATAGTATCGAATTTTTTGGGAATGTTAGGTTCCATATTTTATATTAAGTAAAGTTCAGAATTGTTTTATTAAAAAAAGAGATAATACAAAAAAAAAAAACAAAAATATGAAGCATATAAAACTTAGCATAAAAACAAAATCCCATTTATAATTCATTTTTCAACACATTTTGAGATCAATTTTCTAAAAAAATTTGTACATACACTATAAATACTATGTACACGTATATCACATATCTTGTGCATATGGAGGCTGCCCAAGGAATTATTTTATAATCGTAATTTTTTATAATTCTTGATTAATCCAAAAATTTTTGTTTAAAAAGAGCAGCATATCAAAATTTTTTGGCTTTAAACTAGATCTTCTATCTCAAATAATGGCTCCGGCCTTGCTAAACATTCTTTCAGGTTTTGTCGAAGTTGCTGGTATCCATAAGTAACGTAATTCACATGACTTTGTGAGTGACATCTGATCAGAATTGTTCTGTGAATAAATATAACACTGTATAAATTGCTTAATTTACTATATAATTTACATCCAGTACTGCAATGGGTCTATTTCTAATGATGAATTTTCATTCCCAAGTAACTAATTTCCAATTTATTAATTTATTTTTCACCGATAGTATCGCTATCGAAAAAAAAAACCATCGATAGTCTAATGAAGACAAAACTATCGATTTTTAACACTAGAAGATGGAGACAACAAATAGTCAGCTGAGCTCTCGAGTTTACCAAGGCGAATTCATACCAGGTGGAGTCGATAGCCCAGCTGATTGTTTTTTGCTCTCGTTTTTTTGCTGATGTTTTGTCAAAAAATACATTGTTTCATATCTGCTAATCTAATGTCAAAGTTGTTGTTTTGTTGTAGTTGTTGTCCTACTGCTCACACCTGGTGTGAATTCGCCTTGGAGTTTACCTGTTATGAATTCGCCTTGGTCTAATGTAAACTCATTGACATGGCACAATAAACAAGGTAGAATCGCGGCGAAAAAAGAGTACAACTCTGTAATAAAAATACGTACATTTTGTTGTTGTATAAATCATTTTTGGCTGTCAAAATAAAAAATGTTAGTACATTTTGACACTGTAAGATGGTGACAACAAATAGTCAGCTGAGCTCTTGAGTTTACCTGTTATGAATTCGCCTTGACTCATTGATATTTCGCAATCAATCAGTATGCCCAGATTAGATTTTATCCAGCCTGTGTGAAATTAACTATTTTTTGTAATTAACTATATTATTGTCCAGATGTCTTCAATTACTATTAACAAACTGTTAAAAACAACTCATAATGCTGGTGACAGTAAAAATTATATTTATTTACAAATTAAATGGGAAGATGAACAAATCGACTTTAAAATTTTAGATTCCGAAAGTGGTAAATCTTATCAAGGTGTCGTTACAGCAACTGCTATGAAGGAAATAGCTTCTAATTTGGATATGTCTTACAACAACTACTACGAAGAAATGCGAGCAGCCATATCCACATACTTGACATTACCTGGATTTTACTACAAGCTTGAACCTGAATTTCTTAATGTTTGGAAATCTCAACCTGAATCTATACCAATACTATTTTTAGAGATTTGTATTAAAGAGATTAGAAGCAAAAATGAGCTGTTAGATTCTGCAATAGAATTGTTACAAAAACAAGATAAATCTCTTACAGATCGTGTACAAAAGGCTCACAAATACGATGAACATTCTCGAGAACTATTAAATGATTTTAGATTGTGTGTAGAAGAAAAAAATGAACTGGAAAAAACACTTTTAAAGAAGTTTGCTGTGTTGTTAAATGCGAAAAAGGACAGAATAGCAAAACTTGAAGACCGCTTAAAGAACTATGAAAAATTGGATAATAATCACGACAACACAGATTCAGAGGAAAATGAAGAGATTGCTCATTCTAGCAAAAGAAGACGATTTATAAATAGTGAAAGCGAAAGTGATGATGAATACAATGCCGAAACGCAACCATTGACAGTAACCAAAGAACAGACAAATAATAATGGAAGGGTTTTCACAAATAACTAATTGTTTAATCATTTCAAATCACTACTTCTATTCTGTTTTATTTAAATTAGTACTTGTCTACCTACAATAGCAAGTTTTAATTCTCTATTATTAAACACTTAAAGCAAATTAATAAGCTTTTAGCTACATAACTCACTGGAATGAATACTAAACTTGCCTAATCACCACATTCGATATCGAATAAACTATCGTATCGAATCGTTATTTATATCAAATTGTAATATATTAATAATAAGTAAACAATTGAACAAGAAAACACGGTTTAAAAACATTTCCTTTCGAATGAAATTACGATACTTTTTATTCGATATCGAGTGCCATGATACCAAAATAAAAAATTACGAGAGATTTTACTCGATATCGAATGCGATGATTAGACCCCAAAATTTAATTTTTTGTATTCCGGCAAACAACAAAAAAGACACTCGCAAATCCTATAATCAAATAATTAAATCACTTTACCCGACATACTAAATCATATGATTTTAAACATTTTTGTATGTTAACACCTTATGTTTGCTTTAAAATCAAATTTAGCAAAAAGTGCTTTTCAGAACAGCCTGCCAAATCACTTTATTAGTTTAGAAAAAAAATTTGCCCTGGGGATCTAAGACACCATCTGATGTCTTAAAAAATATTTGCGATACTACCTGTTATTAAATTAATATAAACGTCTCTAAAAAACGTCGAAAGCCATAGTATTAATACTAAATAAAATTGCAATAAAAGATCGATTTGAATACTTTAAACTTGTTTCCTCGAACTTTATTATATCTTTTTCATGGTAGCAATATATTAGACAATTATTTTAAGTAAAACAAAAAAGATTTAATTATTACTACTTCTTGCACCAAGCATTTTGATAACTTCTTCCTTGTACTTATTTAAATTGTACTCATTTTCTCCCTCATTTATTAATTGCTCAATACTTTGAACAAATCCATCGCTTGCTTGTAACTTATCATCTTTCGGGTTCTTGCCCCAATTTAGTATCGCCTCGACCGATTCTTTTGATTTGTTACGTTCATATTTATAGTATTCCATATCGGCCTCAATTTTAGAGCTTTCCCATTTTTCGACCACAAAAGATTCATGGTAACAAGCCGTTAGCAAGTACATAGCGTAATCATAGTTTTGCTTGCGCAAAGGACAACGATCTGCTGTAATTGTTAAAACATCAGTTTCCCGATTATAACGATCACCCACTAAACGCAAGAATTTATCTTTGGCATGTGCATCAAATTGGAGTTCGGACAGTTTAAGAGTTAAAGTAACTCGGCGCGCTTCGGGATTTCGAATAGTTGGGATAGCTTGACAGTAATCAGTGTTGACTATATCTACAGGAAAATGTGATTTCCACTTTTCCTTAGTTTCCAAGCCTTTGGGCCAAGGAGTACAAAACTTTTTTAATGCTTCGCATTGTTGTTTAATGGCCGGTGGTGTTAAATGAAGAAAATTAGGTATTTTTATTAGCTCCGCATTAGCGTATTTAGAAGGTGGTGCAGCACCCTTAACTGTAAACCCTTGACGTATAGGCAATGGCACAGCTGCAGGATGGAATGAACGTGGTCCTGGCCAAACTGCCGTCCAATCTTGGTCAGTAGCCATTTTTAATGTACGTGGTGGCATTACGTTAGGCTTTTTATATTCACGTCTCTTTATTTGACTTTGCCGCGTTGCTCGCAAATTAAGAACACGAAACTCTAAAATATTTTTTATTAATAATAATATATGTATATAATTACAAATTTTGTTAGCTAACCTTCTTCGACATCATCAACGGAGGCAGATGATGTTTGAGTACTATATACTCGTAATTTATTTACAGAATTTACATTGCGGAAACTACGTAACAAGCGTACTAAGGATGTCATTACGAGTTTCTGTTATAGCTTCCTTATTTTTATCAAAATTCTTAATCCTGCAATATATTTTATTAAAGGCAATTCGCCTTGTATTATTATTCCACTTAAGAATGTTGCCAATATACTTTTTTTGTTTTATCTCTAAGCAGACGTTTAGATATAAAACAAGGTGGTGTCAATATTCGTCAAACATATGTATCAAGGCGAATTGAATACTAGGTAAAACTGATAGCCCAGGTGAACATCTTCTTTTATGTGTTTCATATCCTGCTAGTTCAACATTTTTTCACATTTTCTTTGAGACACATTTTCTTAAATAAAACTTGAAAATAAAAATTTATTGCACTCCAAATTATGTTCTTTAATTTTTATTTTTCAAGTTTTTTTACTTATTTACTTTAAATATTATAATATATTTTACAAAAACTAACAAAACTTTAGTGTTTTGTCTAAAAAATGTTCTTTTTTTATTTTCTTTTGAATTTTTCTTTGGGTTTTTGACAACTGTGGGTGTTTTTACACAAACAAAATTGCCTGTGGTTGTTTTTGTTGTTACATTGCGATTACCTAGTATTCAATTCGCCTTGATATGTTTACACTTTTATACCCTTCAACAGGGTTATCAGATTTATTTTTACCTATTTCGCCAAAATCGATTTGAAAAGTCGCCAAAATCGCCAAAACAGTATTTTGTTAAAATTTGGCTCTAAATATACAATATTTTTTAATATAATTTTTTTTTTTAAATAATCACAAAAAATAAATTTAATCGAATTAGCTAAAATTCGCCAAAAATAGAAAAAAAGTCGCCAAAATATATAAATATTTTATTTTTTATCTAAAATGATTAGTGCACACGAGAAAGGTAACATTTTTACCTGAACATATCCATCTATAAGGTACATATATGTCACCGAGTTCTTATTTAGAATATGTTGTACAGAAATTAAATTTATTTAACATTACTAAAGATCAACAGATGAATGTCATGCCCTATTTCAATTCACAAAATTTATAGCATGTGTTTCGAAATCTATCTTATTCAGCATATAAATTTGGAAAAATCCAATATTTCTTCAAAAATAAATTAAAAAATATTCCTTTAACTTACAGAGAATAAGACGAACTTACTCCTTACTTCAAAACTTACTATGTATTTAAAAAATAATTATAAAAATTAATTGGAATTACCAGCACATAAAGTGCAAAACTAATGCAGCTGTACATAGTTAGATAGAATATCATATTTTTTATAATCATTCTAAAAAAAGTTAATACTTTCTATTACGGTTGAAAGGTATCCAAAAGCATGTAAGGATTTATGAAAATTTTTAAGAACAATAAATTTTGTTTGTGGTAAGGAATTGTAGCACTTTTAAATAGAAAGATGTTTGCAAACTTTAAATAAACTTTCTAGTTTCCAGAATGATATCATCTTTAGATATTAAAAACATTTTTAAATATGAAAATGGAAAGATGTTCGTGAACTTTAAATAAATTAATACCTTCAAACATTTCCAGTTTGCATATGTAAAATCACATTTAAATATGAAAAAAAAAATTTACTTTTAAAACTTTCTTTGTTATCAATTTTGATATTCCTTAATTCAGTTTCAAATGTAGGGCTTTTGCCCAACAATATCGCCAATTATTTTAAAAATCGCCATGTCGCCAAATCCAAAATTTGATCGCCAAATAAGATTGAAAATCGCCAAGTTTGGCGAGAAATCGCCATATCCGACAACCCTGTCCTTTACCACAGGTGGCCAATGCGAATTTATACCAGGTGGAGTTGATAGCCCAGCTGATTGTTTTTTGCTCTCGTTTTTTTGCTAATGTCTTGTCAAAAATACATTGTTTCATATCTGCTAATCTAATGTCAAAGTTGTTGTTTTGTTGTAGTTGTTGCTCTACTGCTTACACCTGGCATGAATTCGCCTTGATCATAGCATAATAATCACAAATCAGACCAGATAAGACACGAAAATTGAGTGTTGCCAAATCACAGCTTTCGTTGGAAAGGGATAGCAAGAGTTAATGATTTTCTTATATTACTATCTCTTTCTGGTTATAGCTGCAATTTGACATTTTAACCGACTTCAAAAAAGAAGGAGGTTATCTATTCGTCTGAATGTTGCTTTTTTTTTTTTATGTATGTAACCGCAGATCTCAGCCATTTCTGAACCGATTTTCAAATTGTTTGATTTATTTGAAAGGTTATGCTTCAAGGTTGGTCCCATTTTAAAAACAGTTCATTATATTAAAAATTAAAGGGTGTCCCCATACAACATACATGTTTTTTACGTGTATTAAGAACCGTAAAGGGCAGCAAATTAAAATTTTAAAAAACTGCGTGCCGCTATAGCTCCCAACAGCAGAAATTAATAAAAAAATAAATTTAAAATTTAAAGGGTGTCCCCATAGGTGACATAATATGACCTATTTGGGTCTATCTTTTGAACCGTTATAGACTAAACCTTGAAAATTTGACAGAATGTCGACTACTATGACCATTATAATAAAATGTATAAATACTCAAAATTTTAAATTAAAGGGTGCTCCAATAGTTCATTTAATTTGATGTATATGGCCATACTTTTGAATAGTTGTACACAGACCGCTGAAATTTAAAATGAACCTGTAGTGCTAAGTCAGCTATAACAAAAAGTATAAAATTTTGAATTTGGAACTTAAAGGGTGTCCCAATAGTTAATGTAATTCTATGTATGTGGCCAAACTTTTGAACTGTTAGAAACAGACAGCTGAAATTTACAAGGAACCTGTATTGCAAAGTCCACTATAGCAAGTATACAATTTGAAGTTAGAAATTAAAGGGTGTCCCCATAAATTACGTAATTTGATCTAAATGACCCTATCTTTTGAACCGTTAAACACAAACACTTAAAAATTAGGCAGAATGTCCACTACTTTCTCTGGTATGATAACAAATATAAATATTTGGAATTATAATGTAAAGGGTGTCCCAATAGTTCATGTAATTTGATATATATGGTTAAACTTTTTAACCGTTATAGACAGATAGTTGAAATTTACAAAGAATCTTTGTGACCAAGTCCTCTATAACAACAGGTCTTGAATTTAACATTGTAAATTAAAGGGTTTCCGAATAGGTGATGTTATTTGATCTGTGTGCCCCTATCTTTGAAACCGTTATAGACAGAGGCTTCAATGGTGTCCCCATACAAGACGGATGCTGGTGAAAATAACTTAACTTTTAAACAGTAATAGGGAGAGGCTTGACATTCAATAGTCTTATTTTTTCCCTCTAATTTTGGCGCATCTTTTATTTGGTTTAAATCTAATTCTTACAGATTACTTCTTACATTTTTAGTTTAGAATTGGTGCCCTTCTATCTGTTTTGAAGTCGGTTTTTTTTTGCAAGAATTATATTGTTTACAAAATAATTTGTGAAATTGCTGGAAAATTTTAATTTCTCTGAAAAAATATGTTTTAAAATAATTTGTGGCTAAAATAATACATAAAGAAAAACCATCCGCAGACGGCCAAATAAAAACATATAAAAGGAAGCAAACAACAGGAAAAAATGTAAGTATAACAAAGGTTTTCTATTGAAATAAATTTGTTTATAATTAAATTATTTTGCTATTTCAGTAGTCGCCGATGCATAATGGGCAGCCCAAAAGGGGAAAAACTTCATCAGTTTCCGAGAAATCCGAAGAAGTAAGTATTTACTTGGTTAAATTTTAAATTTACATGGTTAAATTTTATATGCAAATTATGCCTCTGAACATTTCATATGAAATTGTGATTGTGTACTACATTTTTGAACAAATTGTGTGAATATGGGTATCAATATAAAGCTTTTGTAAATATCTATCAGGTGGTGCTAAAATTTAAAAAAAAATTAACCCATTGAGAATCGGTGACATTTTTTGATGAAATTTTATGCATAGTACGTAGGAAAATTTTAGTAAGCGAAGCCGGTATTGGTCATACCACAGAGGAGAAGATCCTTGTGTCCGGCCGAAGGCCGGCAATGCTGGAAATCTTTAGTAAGCGAAGCCGGTGATGGTCATACCATAGAAAAGAAAATACTTGCGCCCGGCCGAAGGCCGGCTGTGCAAAAAACCTTTAGTAAGCGAAGCCGGTGTTTGTCATACCATAGAGGAGAAAATCCTTACGCCCGGCCCAAGGCCGGCTGTGCAAAAAACCTTTAGTAAGCGAAGCCGGTGTTGGTCATACCATAGAGGAGAAAATACTTGCGCCCGGCCGAAGTCCGGCTGTGCAAAAAACCTTTAGTAAGCGAAGCCGGTGTTTTTCATACCATAGAGGAGAAAATCCTTACGCCCGGCAGAAGGGTGACTATGCAGGAAACCTTTAGTAAGCGAAACCGGTGTTGGTCATACCATAGAGGAGAAAATCCTTGCGCCCGGCCGATGGCCGGCTATGCAAAAAACCTTTAGTAAGCGAAGTCGGTGTTGGTCATACCATAGAGGAGATAATCCTTACTCCCGGCCGAAGGCTGACTATGCAGGAAACCTTTAGTAAGCGAAGCCGGTGTTGGTCATACCATAGAGGAGAAAATCCTTGCGCCCGGCCGATGGCCGGCTATGCAAAAAACCTTTAGTAAGCGAAGCCGGTGTTGGTCATACCATAGAGGAGAAAATACTTGCGCCCGGCCGAAGGCTGGCTATGCAGAAAAACTTTAGTAAGCGAAGCCGGAGTAGGTGTTCGATTTAAGGATTTTATTTGTTGTTATATTTAACCGGCTTCAAAAAAGAAGGAGGTTATCTATTCGTCTGAATGTTGCTTTTTAATGTATGTAACCACAGAACTCAGCCATTTCTAAACCGATTTTCTTTATTTGAAAATTTATGCTTTCAGGTTGGTCCCATTTTAAAAACAGTTCAATATAATAAAAATTAAAGGGTGTCCCCATACAACATACATAATTTTAAAGTGTATTAAGAACCGGCACCAAATTAAAATTTTAAAAAATTGCGTGTCGCTATAGCTCCCAACAGCAGAAATTAATAAAAAAATAAATTTAAAGGGTGTCTCCATTAGGTGACGTAATTTGACCTATTTGAGCCTATCTTTTGAACCGTTATAGGCAAAACCTTGAAAATTTAACAGAATGTCGATTACTATGACCGTTATAATAAAATGTGTAAACATTTAATATTTTAAATTAAAGGGTGCTCCAATAGTTCATTTAATTTGATGTATATGGCCATACTTTTGAACAGTTGTACACAGACCGCTGAAATTTACAAAGAACCTGTATTGCAAAGTCCGCTATAACAAAAAGTGTAAAATTTTTATTTGGACAAAAAATTTTTCCCAATAGTTAATGTAATTCTATGTATGTGGCCAAACTTTTGAACTGTTATAGACAGACAGCTGAAATTTACAAGGAGCCTGTATTGCAAAGTCCACTATAGCAAATATACAATTTGAATTTAGAAATTAAAGGGTGTCCCCATAAATTGTGTAATTTGATCTATATGGCCCTATCTTTTGAACCGTTAAACACAAGCACTTGAATTTGTTATTATTAACTGAAAACTGGTAGAAAATATTCTTGTATTTTATTATAATATATATTATTTAATATTCAAACAGGTTTTTACCATACGAAGAATAATTGCCCTGAGTTGGCAGGTCTTTTTACTAATCCTGACTACAAGCTCAAGGTAAAAAAATATATTACAAGTTTAATTTAAAATTTTTTAATATTTATATGTAACTTTTATTTTTCTAATTGCAGTTTTCTAATAGCGTAGACAGACGACAGAGTTAATGTGCATTATCAGTCTTAATTCAAATTAACTTGTGTGTTAACATGACATGATGTGTTTTAATGAATACTATCATATCTGAACAAACAAGTAAATCAGCTGCAGCAGGTATCCATATCAACCACAAACTCTTATATATTACATTTAAAATTTGTTAAAAATTCTTTAAACTTTTTATTCTGTTAGATAATTAAAATACAATTGTTTGTTTGTTTGTTTTTATACTTAAAACCTTTATTTCTTACACAGTTTCGAAATACTTGTTAAACAACAAATAATTACAAATAGCAAAACTAAATACAAAAAATATATATTTGTTTTTAATCATCTTTAACACATTGTAAAATTTTACAAATTATACATATACGAGTATATACTCTCATTGATATTGTTTTATTCAAATAAAAATATTATGTAATCAATTGTTAGTTTTGTTTTTAAATTTTGTATAATAATTGAGCATTTAAGAGTTAAATCTAAATAATGAAAACATTAAATATATTATATTTAGTTTGTATGTTTTAACGATACTTGAAATTAAATTAATTAAAATAATTATTTAAATAAGAACAAAAAATTTATTTATTTATTTATTACCGAACTACCTTACAGTTAAAATTATAAGATAATATAAAAAACAAAGAGCTTTAGCAACATCGGCTTTAGCTCTGCATTTTATAAATACAAAATAATAAAAAAATTTAATTAAACAATTTAACAAATCAATAAAAAAAAAATAGTACAAGAAAAATATTAAAACAAAGATTTCAATTTAATACTATACTTTGTAGGTACATATGTATGTATAAAGAACTTATAAATATTTTGAGTTAGGCAAAAATATATAAATTTATGTATCTATAAGAATGACTTTATATAAAACGTAAAATAAAAACTTTAATAAATAAATATTCAAACCGAAAACAAATTCTTACATTTAAATTCAAATAAAGTAAAAATGTTTTTTTTATTTGAAGATATTTAATAATTATGATTAAGATTTTAACTTGGGCTTCATAGGCGTAGTATTTTCAAGTGGTGCAACATGACAACCCATTGGAGCGATTGAAACGTCAACCGATCCATTTGCCATTTATTGCTTGCAATTCGTTTTCGTTTCTGGCTTTTTCACAAAACAACGTATCGTTTTCATTTCATAGCTTGTTTGTGCCCAATTTACCTTCAATGAAAATGCAATTTATTAGAAGTTGTATTTATATCATAGGGTATTGAAATTGTTTTGCTTACCTTAATTTTTATCGAGAAATACGCATTTATATCATAAGGCAATCGCGGCTGATTAATAAGAGCAATGAATGATAAAAGCATGTGGATCATTGCTTGGCTCACGTATATATGTATTAAAACTTTCCACCGAATCCATTAACTGAAACGAGCAATTGTTAAATCGATACGAATGCATCCAAATTCACTAGATAAATATATTTATTTATATATTTGTAAAATATATACATGTATATATTATCTATTAAGTTTCCACCATAATATTCAAAAACATTTCTTTGCAGCTTTGTACATGAAGCTAACGTCAATTCCTGGCTTGCTTAAAGCAGCCATATCGGCTTTAGGCTCGTTAGATTTAGTTCACAAGTACTCCATTTTTATTTAGGTGTCGTTTCTATATCTTCAGGGTCACTGTATATCCACAGAGTCCCTTAATATAGCCCAAGCGTACTCAGCAGTCGTGTATTGAAACTCAAAATGTAAGGGCTTTTTAGAACAATGACAGTGTGCCATGGGTAACCAGAATAACTTTGAAAATTGAACTTAAGCAATTTTAATTTTGATAAAAATGAATTATTGGAGTTTGATCTTTATAAATTTTAACTTTTAAATTAAATATCATTACTTATGTTAAACAAATATCTAAAATCTTTTTATACTTCTATGTACGGAGTATTATATATTTGAAAACTTTTCTTAAAAATGTTTCTTTTTACATATAATTTAATTTAGTTATTTAAAGTATTTTTTATTATTATTTTTTATTATAATGTTGAATTTTTTTTAATTCGCCTTGCATATACCTGTATTATTATACCATGGGGTATATCTAAGTTTGTCATTCCGTGTGTAATTTCTACAATATTCATTTCCGACCCCATAAAGTATATATATTCTGGATCCTTATACATAGAGAAGTTGAATAAGCGATATCCGTCTGTCCGTGTTCGTGTTGTAATGTCATTTGCCAAGGCACCAGAAGAGATACTAAAAATTTAAGCACACCAATCCGTCAGGCATAGTTTCGAAAATTTTGCTATTGCAATTCAGCAACATCGGAGGCTGCGGGCCAAAAACCACGCCCACCTATATTTTTTCACGTTTTTTTTCAGATTTAATGATTCTCTTTTGCCTTTTTTTGTCAAAAAAATATTAGACTGCGAAAGGTAGATCGCAAGGCGTGCATACTGATCTCGGGGGATCAATAACCCCCTGCGAGGGTCGATTTTTGTTTGTTTTTAGATTGGTAGGGTTTTTCTGCTTTGATTTGTATTAGAGACCTTTATTGAAAGCAATACACATAGAGGTAGCCAATGGACCCACAGGGTACCCACTGGTAAATAGGAGCAGTTAAAAGGCACATGGGGGGTCAATATGAGGAAATTTTTTTTCTAAGGTTTCCTTTTTGCTTTAGTCTGACCATTCTAACTCAATATAGATTGCAGAAAGGTCCTAAATTTACCAAAAAATTGTTTGAATAATACTGTTGATCATGCAACGCGATTGAAATTCGTTCAATTGGAAGTAATGATTACTGCCTAATTACAATTACTTGTAATTTGTAATTGAAATTTTCAATTACAAATTTCAATTACAAATTACAAGTAATTGTAATTGATTTAGTCCCTGATTTCAATTACAATTACTTGTAATAAGTAATTGAAAATTTTCAATTACACATTACCTGTAATTGAAATGTATTTGAATCCCCCCAAGTCTGGGTGTGTATAAATAAATTAAAAAGTGAATTAAAAACAAAAAATAAATTATCAAAAAACTGTGTCAACGCAACATAATTATTTGTGCATATAATTTGTTGCTAATATTGAAAAAATGCATTGTACTTGTCCTTTGTGTGGAAAAAAATTTGGTCCTGGTAGTGGTACGTTTTTTAGTGTTCCACAAGACAAAAACAGAAGAGATCTGTGGGACAAGGTGTACAAAAAAAAATTTGCTAAAAGCACCCGTATATGTATAGATAATTTTTCTAAGCAACATATAATAACCGCGGGAAGTCGACGTATTTTAATTCCCAAGGCTATTCCGGTAGCGGAACAGCAGGAGAATATGCATACTAGTGAAATGCAAACAATGCACACTAGTGAAATGCATACAAATGAAGTGCCCTTATGTCCAATAGATACTAATGTACCATTCGTGTTGGCGCCACCGGGGACTTCGCAGCATGGGTTGCGTTTCTTTACTGTCAAAGAACTGACATCTACTGCGGCTTCAAGGTCTGCGGAACAACCTTTCAAAGAAAAAGAATCCCAAACTGAGTAAGTGAATATAAATATTTTATGTATAAGTACTTACATATGTGCAAGTATTTATTTATTATTTTATTTACTTATTTATTTTTCCTATTTGTGCATTTTATTTTTTAAGAGTATAATAATATACATACATACATACATATACGTACATATATAAAAAATAATCAATTAGTATAGACAAAATTTTATTGTCTTTGCTCTTTCGTTTTGACACGACAATGAAAAATTATCAAGAAAAAAAAAAGCCAATTGGAAGCCGAAAATAGGGACTTAAGATTTAAGCTCCTTCAGGCAAACCAAGCGATTGATGGGATTAGCAAAATATTTACTTGCACGCATCTAGGCCGAGGGCATATACGCATATGTATCCTCTACCTCATGTGTCGACGTTGCAACGTTGGTGCCAAAAAGTTGGATATGGAGTCCATATTCTTAAAAGTGGATGGAGTTGCTATTTCTTACAACATTCATAAACACCTGGTCCAAGAAAGTTCATCGGTTGATTTGCCTGATAACATAAAAATATTTTTCTTTAAATGCCGCATATACTTCCGCATTAAAAATTTAAGCAAGCGGCTAAATTTCAAAAATCTAAGCAGCGTATTTTAGGCTTTAAGAAACTTCTAAAAGTAAAGTTGTAGTTTCCTAAGATAATATTTTATTTAATTTCATTTTATGAAATTATCTTAATAATTAATTTGTATTAAATATATTCATTTCAGGAATCATCTGCACTGCAGGACGTTCCAAATACACGGAAATATATCAAAATGCAGCTGACTGAATCGCCATCAACCAATCGGTCCTTTTCAGGACCACCAAAAATATTTAAAAAAAAGGTTTTAAATTTCAAACATATTGAAATTTTAAAGCAGTGTTGCCCAAACACATACTATCAAATTGTATGCTTGTAAGAAGCAAAAAAAAAACAAAAAAGTATAAAAATTTCTAAATTCAAACAGATTTTGTCCTTCTTTAAATTATGAACTGTTGAAGAGTATAAATAATAAATAAAAGGTTTAATTCGTTATAGTTAACAAGGTTATGTTTTAACGAGAAAAAATTAATTAAAATGAAGATACAAATTAAGTGATAATTAAAAAATATCTTAACGTTAACTTTTGAATATTTTATTTTATGAAAATATAATTTAAAAGTAAGAATAATAAATCAGTCAAGTACGAGTTAGTCTCACACACATAGGGTTCCGTGCTATTTTAGTACATTTTAGCACATATGTATATCAAGAGTCTACATATTACGATTAAAAAATAGGTGACTATACGTGAAAAACATGCCACTGTCAGAACACCCTTTAATTTATAGTAAATGTCACATTGGCCGTGGCAGGGGTCATAGTAATACCACATTTGTGAAAATTTCAAGAGTCTACCTATTATGGTTAAAAAATTAGGCAATATTCATGCATTTCGTGCTTCTTTTCTATGTATCGCAATGTGATCCGATCGTTGAGTAGTTTCTTGGCGGCACAGCGCTCCTTGTCAGCTTCGGCATACGTTTTGCACAATTCACAATTCTCGATGCTGTTTTATGTAATCCCAAGTCCACTCTCGATTCTTTTTACGAATTTGTTCTTCCAAGACAGCATTTATTGCAAAATTCCACCATATCTTGGCATTGCCTTTGTAGACTAAAAGCAAATACATTATTAAGGTGTGTGATTTGCGTCTCAACAGTTTAATACTCACTTTAATTATAAGGCCTGTATTGGCGATATGGTAAGGCCAGCTTGAATTGGTTTATATCATCCAACAATCTTACAATAAACTGAAACTTGTTACGCCAACATTGATCTTTTTCATCTCCAGCGTTAGATCTGTTGGTATAGCAAAGGGAGGTCTATCTCCGCTAGGTTCGGAATTTAATAGTAGTTTCGCAAACCATGATATCGGCCGCAGTACTAAAAATGTCGACACATCTTGAATTGTACATTTATTTATTTTCTACAACTTACCATACGAACACATACAGTTCATGTACACTGACAAACAATCCAGAGATGCCAATTTGAAAACGTGACGTATTACACCATCAACGAAGCACTTCTCCCAATTTTCGTCCGTTGTAAAGATTTCGAAACTATTAAGTGGTAAACAACAAGCGTACGTTTGACTTGTTCTCGTATCATCCTCGTACCCCACATTAACATTGGCAATTTTCACTTGGATATTGTTTATGACACGTGCTACTAATTTTTCCACATAAGTTGGATCAGCTTTATTAACGTCTATGTTTTGAAAAAAAAGACAACAAAAAATAATTATATAGTATAATTAAATCAACAGTTTACATACCTTTTTCCAATTCTCTCTGAAATGCTTTATCGACTGCTTTTAAAGCAGCTTGCTTTGCTTCTAATTCCAGGTTTTCTTCTTTCTCAGCATCATGGGGTACGCTTTGCTGAGGTGATACCAACAAAAATAAATCTTCTATATGTGCCACAACTGGGTGGCTGTATACATATACATATATTTCCATGGTATTTGTAATACAAATTTTCCTCTTTTGTTGGATTAATACATGACGAATATCCATGTATTAATGTATCCACGTACATACATATGTGCTCTAAAAATAATAATTAAACTTTTTAAATTATAAATTAAATATATAAAATAAAAAATTTATAAAACTTACCAAACAAAATTTCTTCATTTAATTTCTTTTCATTTTCTTTCTTTTTACACATGTTTTTGACAGCATTCTCGGGATTTACACAAACAAAATTCCCTGCTGTTGTAGCACAGACATAACCAGATATCGCAACTTTGACGTATGGAAAAGTGGCTTATCATACGCGATTAACCCTTAATTTAGAGAAAGAAAAAAAAACGTGGCATCCTCAAAATCAACGAGAAAAAGCAGTCAACTATACATGCTTAAAAACCAACAACAAAACCATAAACTGACAGTACCAAAAATAAACAAACAATAAATTCTTAAAAAAATTTTTCTGCAAATTTTTTCTGAATCGAACTACATTTGTTGAAATTACAAACTAAGAAAAGTTAATTTCAGCATATTCTTAAAATCTTAAGTGTTAAACGAAGAAACAAATACGGAATAAATCATAAGTATTGAGAATTTATTAAATAAAACCGAACTGAACTAAACGTTAAGAAAAGGCACAAAGAAGTTATCACACAATGGAATCGAATGCGGAAGGAAATCTTTTAGAGGTTATGGATTTAGCCCGTACGCTACGACAAGAACAATTGTTTATACAGCAAGAACAAACAACTTTTGCACAGTTAACCGAAGCTTTAGCGGATAATTCTGCATCAATAACAAAGGTAAGTTGGCAATTTGTTATTGTGTTTGTTTTCTCATTAACATTTCTTCATGTATGAAAACATTGCAGTTGGCTTACATATGTGCTCAACAAAGAAGAAATCTAAATGATTTAATTGTTTCTCGGCCCGACTTGGGCCCATCTCTTTGTTGTCGCCGTGCAAATAACTATGAAAACATTAAATTTATTGATGCAAAAAAAGTTCTGGTCTATGAGGTAAAATAAACAAGAAAACTCTGTTGTGTGTGTGAGTTTCCATTAATATTAACTTTCGTTTACTTTCTGTTCAGCATGTAATTGCATATGAAGATCTATTCAATTATCTGTACAGATCTCCTTATGTTTTGGCCTTATCTCTAGCAACTGGTGATAGTATGACAAATATATCACCTGCTCATATGAATTCCATTATACAAACCATCACATCGAGTCTATTTGGAAATAGAAACTATGGGATTTGATGCCATTGCCACCGGGCATTATGCCAAAACAAATTTTGGTCCTTTTTTGGAAAACTATCGAGAAAATGAAAGTAAGAAAAGCGTCTTAAAATTAGATAAAAAATAATGTTACTTAGGTTTATAACAATAATATTTTCCAGATGTTAATTTACTTATACCGAAAGATAGATTTAAGGATCAAACATTTTTTCTATCGGGTATTAAAAGAAACTCCTTGAAAAGGACAATGTTTCCCTTAAGTGACTTCTTGAAAAGCGAAGTAAAGCTCAAGGCTAAACAAATTGGTTTGGAACGTTTCCTGCGGAAAAAAGAAAGTACGGGAATTTGCTTTGTGGGCAATAGAGATTTTAAAGAATTCATAAAAGAGGTAATTTTTAATCTATGCATTTAAATATTATGATTCAAATTAAATTCTTTTTTTTTTAGTACATAACCTCTAAACCTGGCCAGTTCATTGACATCGATACAAATCAAGTGGTGGGTCAACACCAAGGCATTCATCAGTGGACAATTGGTCAACGCTGTCGTCTAACCTCTTTTCTTAAGCCATATTTTGTGGCTCAGAAAGATGTTAGTACAAATACAATTTATGTAGCAAGTGGACATGATCATGCAGCCTTGTTAAGTGATAAAATATTTACAAACAATGTAAACTGGTTGTGCCAAGATCCTTTTGAGAATTATGGCAATGTTCTAGAATGTCAATTTCGCTTTCAACACACAAAACCTTTAGTAAAATGTAGAGTTTACAGACAATCTGTAAACAATCAAGATGAACATATTGTGTTTTTAGATAAACCATTGAGAGCTATTACACCCGGTCAATATGCAGTTTTTTACAGTGACAAAGAATGTTTGGGTTCGGCACGCATTATTACTTCTACAAGTACTGAAACAACAACAGAAATTATAAGTGGTATTAACGAAAATTCATGACATTTGTATAATAAACAGTTTAAGGAAAATGTTGGTTATTTGTTAAGAGAAAAATAGTCAATAAAATAACGTTACCTCCTTCAAAATACGAATTGTAGACAAACTATTTGTATAGTCTTGACTGCATATCGAAGGTCTCCTTGAGAGAGCAAATCTTTTAGAGTTAAAATTTGTTTAAACATGTTCTGAAACACATTAATATCCTCTATTTTAAAGAAAACTAATAAAATTTGCAATGAAATATAATGATAAATTGTATGTATTTGTATTTTACATATTTTTCTTAGGTGGTTAGAGTTGATAGTTGTTAGTGTAATCAAAATTGTAATAAATAATGTAAATAAATAAATGGAGTTTACATAAAGCATACACATATGTACATATACAAGTCAAATGTTTTAATCATCTTCGCTTCAGTGTTGGATTGCCTCAAGGATTCCTTTTGTTCTTGAAATGTTTTTAATTCAAGTGCCAGGTTGTAAGTTTTTCAGAGTCGCTTGGTGTTGGCATATGGTAATAGGCAGCTTCCATCATTTGGAATTGTAGTTGTTCTTTTTGCAGAGGAGATGGACCTATTGGTGCTACTCCCAAAAGGGGTGGTATGTGGGCTTCATTTGTAGGCTGCTATTGTTGCTGTGATAATTAATATAGGCTCATTTGTTGCTGTCACGGCAGCAACAAGTCCTGCTGATGTAGTTGTTTGCTGCTGCTGTTGTTGAAGTGAATTGGCAGTTGTTTCTGACGAGAAATGCTCTTGCAGTATTTGTTGCTGTTGTCGCTGCTGATGATGTTTCTGTCTATTATTAATGCTAGACGCTTGCTGTTGTTATTATACATTTTCCGCTCCTTAAAATATAAAATAAAAAAAAAATTATTCATAGTTAAGTTAAAATCAAAATATACTTACATTTTGTCCTGTTTGTTTAATTTGATCAGCTTTCTTTCTTTATATTTCTTTTGCTTCTTCTTCTTTTTCTGTAAATTTTCCTACAATTTGACACAAAAAATTAGGAAATTGCGCCAAAAATCTTATCTTTTTCAGATAAAATACAATTTCCCAATTTTTTACATCTAATTGTAGGAAAATTTTCACAATAAAATGTAAATAAATAAAACGTCACTTAACCCTGACGGGGAAAAGAGACAGCTACATATGAATTTAAAATTGTCTGTCCTGTACCAATGGAAGGGTTAAGTGAGTGCTGCCATTGTGATGCCACTGATGCCACTTGCCGTTTTTTTTAGCACAAATTAGGACCGCTAGGTGGCCGTGTCTTATCTGGTTAATTTGTGCTATTCATGATGAAATGTCAAAGCATACTGAGCATCTTTCTCTTTGGCACCATGTCTGAAATCTCACGTGATCTGTCAAATACTAATGCATGAAAATCCTAACCTCAAAAAAATCACCCATTACATACATATGTATACTTAGTTTTAATACGCTTTCCTACCAAAGACTATGTTTTGTGTTTCCTACGATTGTGCCATTCCGGCTGATAAGATATTTTTTTTAAATGCCTCTAAATACATATATTTAACAATATTAAAAAAACATAGGCCTCAGTAGCTCGGAAATATGAATTTATTTTTTCTACTTTGTTTTTCTTTTCCTTTTTGATTTCCTGAGCTAAACTAGAGTTTTCAGAAGTTTTTTTAATACCAATAAAATAATCAGTTCTTATTCGCTTACAAGTATTGATATTATTATACATTTTCTTTGTTTATTTTCTCACTCACAGATAAGGAAAACATTGACAAGAGTTTACTCACAGATTAAATTATTGCTTGCAAGTTATTCAAAGAAAGTGTATGTTTAATAGTTAGAAATGTCTTTAAACTGTTGTGGAATAAAAGGTAAAAGACGTGTTTTATCCATACAAAGTCATGTTGTTCATGGCTATGTGGGCAATAAAAGTGCAACATTTCCTTTGCAGGTAATTTAATATTGCTAGAAATTATTTTGTAAAAATTTTAAAGACATGTTATCTACAGGTGTTAGGCTTTGAAGTCGACGCAATTAATTCAGTACAGTTTTCTAATCATACTGGCTATAAAGTAGTAAAGGGACAAGTGCTGCAAGAGAAAGAACTGGGTAAGTTAAAATTCTACTAAAATTGAATTTATTTTGTTTAATATTTCTTTGTGTCAGCTTAGATGAGCTCTTTCAGGGACTTGATGGTAACGATCTTTTGAAATGTTACTCTCATTTGTTAACTGGATATATTGGAAATACTTCGTTTTTAAGACAAATAGCTAAAATTGTCACAAAATTAAGAAGCACTGAACCAAATTTAATATATGGTAAATTCTATTAATTTCCAACAAATTTTATTGCGTTATATGTGTATGTATGTATACACACTTATTTTGTTTAATTTTTATATAATTTACGCTGTAGTTTGTGACCCGGTTATGGGCGATAATGGCGAAATGTATGTACCAAAAGATCTTTTGCCGATTTATCGCGAAGAAATAATTCCTCTGGCCGATATTATAACTCCCAATCAATACGAAGTTGAACTATTAACAGAAATAAAAATCGCTAGTGAAGATGATATATGGAATGCAATACAGTGGTTTCATGATAAGGGCATTGAAACAGTTGTTGTTTCTAGCAGTGATTTGGGTAAACCTGGCGAGCTGCGGTCTTTTCTCAGCAAATGTAATGGTTCTCGCTACGCTATGAATATACCAAAACAGGGCAATAACATCTCTTTTACTGGTACTGGTGATTTATTTGCTTCACTCTTTTTGGCTCACAGTCATCAAACAACAAATTTAGGTTTAGCTCTGGAGAGAACCATGGCATCATTACAAGCTGTTATTAAACGGACTATTGATGCAATGCCATCTGAAGTTCGCGATGGAAAACGCGATGTAACATCGTTTGAACGTGAGCTTAAATTAATACAAAGTAAAAAAGAATTGGAAATTCCAGAAATAGTTTTACGTGCAGAACAAATAAATTAAGATTTTAAGCCTTTATTTAATTCAAAAATACTTTAAGCTTTCAAAACACTTGAAGCTAACTACTTTGCAACCAGCAGTTAGAAATAACTTAATTTTTTAACATTATGATGTCCTAGAGTGAAGTCAGTTATCTTACTGCCTACTCAGAAGTTAGCTTAAAGTTAATCAATTTGTAGTTAGCTATAAACTAAATATATATGTATATCAGTTAGCTATAAAGAGACTTTGTAAAAATATGCAATAAAATTTTTTGAAACTTGGTTTATTTTAATAGAACTGATTTTTTTCATTTTGTGTTTTCAGTTCTCACTGACTGGTCAGAATTAAGCTCACTTTGTAGATAGGTAGATGTAAACTTAAGATATGTATGTATGAATATCACAGATATAAAGAGACTTTGTATATAATTTGATTGAAGCCTTTTCTTCTTTGTAAAAATATTTAATAAAGTTTTTTTCTGTTTATAATATCCTGCATCTATATAATTTGTTTGAAGCCTTTTCTTTTTCGTTAAAAATATGAATACATCATATTTGCTACCAACTAACTTTAAGATCGAGTCACAATTTAAAAACACAAAATAACGCAAGGGATGAGATACACATTTTCATTTTATAATTTAAAAAAAGGAATGAAAAATATGTAAAACAAAATTGTTGAAAATAACTGTATTTTATTTTTTGTACTTATTGTGGTCATAGTATTTAGTACCCATAGTAGTATCTGTATATCTATGGTCTCAAGTAGAAAGACCGTTACTCGCATTTTTTACAAAATTGAGTTTTTCAGTAATACCAATACATTTCACACAAATACATTCACGTCGTCATAAAAATTTATTGCAATAGGGTAATAAATAAAAAATAGCGCTTGCAGGCAAACGCTTTTACAAAATTACATTGTGATTACAGTTTCTATTATGTTTTTACATTCTCCTGTAATGTTACAATTATTTGAGTAAGGGCCTTTCTACTTGTGACCAACGATATAAAGGTTTAAAAATATACATTAATCTACGTCACCTATGGGGACACCCTTTAATACCTATTACTATTTTCAAGTGTCTGTCTATAACGTTCAAGAGCTTTTACTTTTTGTCTTTTTCCCTTTGGGGAAATATGAAAAGCCTTCCCTTTACGGTTTACCCCTTTCTCTATCCTGAACAAATTAAACTAGAAATATTTTTTAATCACCGTCTAAGCCCCGTGATATTAGCGTATAACTCATACTTAGTGAAATTAATGAATAGCTTGTCCACCCGACTCTTGAGGAATTTGGATGATCATGTCAATAAAATAGTTCGCACAATCGTTTTAAATAATTTGTGCGGTGCTATGCTCGATTATTCTTTTTTTTTTTAAAGGCAACACTACCCCTGCGAAGATTTTTGCTTAAAACCCCCATAGTCTTAGACTAGCGCGCTACCAATCGGTCTATCGAGGCACTCAACAGCGAATTCACAGTACATAATCCATTATTTTCCAATATAAAGGGGTTTACAAAGCAAAAAAATCTACAAAATTATAAAAAATGGTTAAATTTAATTTGTATTTTCACAAAGTTGTGTCTAATTTGTATAGTTTCGTTTATTAAAAAAATCGTTTATTTTGAAAAAGATTTCGTTTAATTTGAAATGTATTTCGTTTAATTTTAAAAAGATAGTTAATTAAGTGGAATAGTGCAAAACAAAAATTAAATACGAAGTGACGTGCCTTAAGGCTTAGTTTTAGGAGCTCCATTATATTTCTTTTATGGAAAATTCTTCAGGTAATCATAGATGATACAAATAATAGAAGTAGCAAAAATATAATAAATTTTTAAATAATATTTAGATTTTTTTATATTAAGTAATTTATAAGCGTGGCTTAAAAGCTTTATGTTATTACTCCAATGGATGAAAAACAAATAATTCATTAAAATTAAATAAATATGAACACAAGTATATATAAATTTGATTGAAGCGTTTTCTTCTTTATAAAAATATCAATTTATTTATTTAAATAAATAAGCTAATTTAGTTTAAATAAATGCCTTAGGAAGTAAGTGAACCTGAAATTTAATATTTGCATAAAATGTATCATAAATAAACAATTTACAATTATAAGGTGACAACTTATCCATCAAAAACCACTCACATAAAACATTTCAAAAGGTATATATGCAAGTGCACTCCATTTAACACAACACAAAAGTTTATTACGATCTTAACTTCAAAATGTATACTATTCTAATTAGAATTATAATACTACACCAACTACTGCTGACGAGTCTCGTTTTTAGTGCTGAAGAAGTTCAAGAGATTAAAACAAATTCATTTAATCATTCCACATTTTTACCATATACTTTGAAAGCTCAAATAAACAAGAATGCAGGTGATCAGTCCATTCATAATGTGGAGGCAGTACATAAAAACGAAATAAGCGATTACGAAACAGAAGAAAAACAAGCTCTTAGTCTATATGAAGATAATAAAGTAATTAAAAGTTTACCAGATAGCAGTGGGTGGAAAAGAGTTACAACTTTTTTCCCTACACATTCAACGATGATAAACCAACAAGAAATTATAGAGTTTTGTAAAGCAGCAAATTTACAATATCCAGTTTCATTGTTTGGATCTTTTAACTTTATCTTAGTTCAGACATTGTTTTTATTAATACATTTGGGAGGTTTGTTGTACATTTTATTCGGCAGCATAACATTGTTGCACCGTTTATTGTCTTTGTCTTCTCGATTAAAATTAATTGCCGTAAAATAATAGATTTTGGAGATAATTTTTAAAAAAGTGATTTATAAAAATATTTAATTGGTAGTTAGTTGCTAACTCCCTTACCTCGCTTTTAAAATATAAAAAACAATATTTTATTTATTTTTCTATCAATTTAATTAAAAAAAACTGTGAAAATAAAGGGATTTTAAATTTTTTTGCAAATAAAAAAATTAAAAATTTTTACGAAAACTTTACATACATACATGTTATAATTAAATTATGAAATATATATATTTTTAAAGCAGTCTAAATAATATAGGCCAAATTCATAAATAAATATTTTTGTTTTATAAAAGGTTTATGAAACAAATTTTCATACAAAATTTGTTCAATAAACGTTTTAAAACCAAAAATATTTTTTATGAATATAGCCCTATATCTGCGGCAAAAAGGAATAACTGCTTAAACCGACTTTTTGAATGCGTTATATTTGAGAACGTAGAAATATATATCTCCCTACAGAAGAAAATATCCTTAACTGTAATGAGAATAAATTAATAGAATCCAGATACAAAGTCTTTTTACTTCAAAAGTATAGATTAGCACATAAGCAGTTTTTTCCCTGTAGCACTAGAAATTATTTTTAATCTATTTTTTTACTCGAAACGAAGCAGCTCTATTTATTCGAACAATGGGAGCATCAGTACCAACATGAGGTATGCGAGTTACTGGACGATGTTTAACTAAACTGGATGCAGCTGAATTAAGAACTAAAAAAACAAATTATTAGTTAAGTATATTTGTTATTTGAGTTTCTTATATTAACCTTTATTGACGACAGCACGCGGACTTTTTCTTATGCGGTTGGGACTAAATTTTTTGCTTTCTTTTTGAATTCCTGCAGCTACCGTCCTCAAAACATTGTCGTGTGTGAATTTTTTAGACTTCAATAGAACTGAAAATATAGATCAATATCAATGAAAATGTTTAAAATAACTTGAAAACACACAAAAAAAAAACACCAACCATTCTTTAAATGATCTGAATTAGATGGAGTTTTGATTACTTGATCTGATATTAGGTTGGAAACCAAATTTGATTTCACCGACGTCAGCACATTTTTAGTCTTTGCGTTAGTTTTTGTTTTCACTATTTGTGAGGAAGATGTGGATGGACCCATATAAAATGTGGCATTACATTTGTTATTGAGTTCACTTAACACATGAGTTTCATCAAGATTGCGTGGCCTTTTTGATGTTGTAGGCATATCGCCACTGTCACCGCCGCCATCATCATCATCTGTACTAGACCCATTAACATCATCTAAATCATCCAATCCATATTCTTCTAAATGCAAACGTTTTTCGCATAATATATTATTTTCCTTGTTAATATTATCCTTAGGTAAATGATCACTATCTTCGTCACTTAAAACTGGATGTATGATATTTATTGAATTGTCGCCAATATTTAATTCACTGTGGTTAGTAGTCGCATTACTAAGATGTCGCTGCAAATTATCATAGTAATATCTTTGCTGTGTGTTTAAACTACCGTTCTTAATAACTTGGCTCGCTAAGGTTAAAGCCTTCTGTAGCCAAATTAAATTTCCATTGCGCTCGGAGTCAATTGATATTATGTGTTTATTAATTAAGGATTTTTTCGTATTTTGAATTTCCAAGTTTTTATAATTTAGATAAATTTTTAAAATACTTGCATATTTAGACGATTTTATTTCGCCTTTTATCTTCTTCAAATCTTTATTAAAGGCGCTAAGTTTTTGCAACCAGCACGAACAATCTCGTGAAAGTTTATCAATTTGATTACTTAGATGACATACAGTTGAGCTGTAGCTAGATAAGTTCTGGAAAAAAATTATTCAATGAAAAATTGCAGTTTGGATCGTAAATACTGTTAATTAATGTAAAAAAAAAAATTAATTAATTTTTCATTAATAAAACAAAATATATAAATTGTAAGTTTTTATATGTAAACAATTTTGTAGGTATGTGTATCATGCATACATTAATGGAACTTTTCATTGGCATTAAAAATATATAATTACAATGACAAATTATTTAACTACAATCTAATGCTACTGGTTTATTTTTAACTAGATGACCTAAGCAAACATTAGTGTTGTATTACCACACGATTTAAATTGAGCTTTTAACGAAATTTACGGCCTTTAAATAAAAATCCATGGAATACCTAGCAAAAAGTTTTTTTTTTACATAATAACTTACATATGGTGTAGATATGGGTTAATCAAAAAAGAAACGCATGATTTAAGGCAAATTGGAAATTATATTTATTTATTACTTCATCTTAAGGCCAGCGGATACACAAAGTATTTTGTTTTTTTTATTTGTTTTAAAAACGTATAAATTTTTTGGCGTGCCAACTTGGGAGCAAGCCACATATAACTGGCCGTGTGAATTTTTCAAAATTAAGCTAGCAATAGTCAATGATTCGCCTTGTGCTTTGTTGACGGTAATAGCAAGGGCAAGACGCAAAGGGAATTAATTGGAGCCGCTTGAACTGGAATGGTAAATCGTTGGAAATCATCGGAAATCGTGGAACAAGTACGTCTTCGTCTTTGAATCTGCCACCGATGATTGTTGCCTCGATTAAATTTAGTGAACAATTTTTAATGGTCAATCTGGTTCTGTTGCATAACTTTGGCGGTTTAAGTTGCGAATAAGAACTACCGGTGATCCAACCTTTAATGTTAGTACAGGCGATGGTTCCAATGAATTAAAAAAATCAGTGGGATTGTTGACGGCTTGGCCTTTATCCATTACTGTGTCGATCGATTTGAATTTGATTAATTTGCCGGGCAGTTCCAATTGATTTTGCTCATTCAGTCAACAAGTTCGACAACATAATTTTTTGGTCACAATATTGCACGTTCGCACAGCCAATCCGGATTTTTGTAGGGGGTTGTTAGACATTTGCATTTGACAGAAGTTAGGCGGACCGAAAACTTGACTTTTGAATGCAACATTTCGAAAGTTTTAAAATTTTGATATTGAATCATTATTAACATAGGTTTTTTGTAAATATATTCGGAACTACATAACCGATTTAAGAGTTTGATATCTCGTTTCGAAAAACATGAGAACGGCTTTAAAAAAAATGAAATAAAAAAAGCAAAATAAATAAATATAGGCATATGTCATTGGTGGTGCAATATGAAAATTGAATTTTGCTACGCCCCTCCACCCGCAGACCGAAAATCAAAAAACAGACTTTACATTGTCGCCCGCCTGAATATTCTAAAGATTCCCTGAAAATTTCATCAAAATCGGCCTGGCCGTATTGGAGTACATACGTTACATACATACACATATCCTGTTTTATATATATAGATTCCAGAGATTTAAGCAACACAGACTTAAGGCAAATGGGTCTATAATTTCCGGAAGCCATGGGATCACGCCCTTTTTTAAGAATAGGGCAAACTTTAATGAGCCGCCATGACGGGGGAATAGTGCTATTGATCCATTGCTGACAGATCCAATCAAAGATTTTTTTCCTGCCATTTTCAGGGAGGTTCTAAAGAATTTGGTAAGTGATTCTGTCAACGCAAGGCAACGAGTCTGGTTTCCTTGAAGAAAGGAACTCTTCGAAATCTGAAAATAATAACTCCGGTATGTTGGAATTGGAATCTCTAATATGAAGATCCTGCGTCGCATCACCTGAGTCGCATCACCAGCCAACATGGAAAGATAATTCTTCATTATCTTTGTATGGTTATATTTTTTAACCCTCGTCAATTTTTGCCAAAAGACTCTGGGTGAGGCAGGTTTAGTAAGATCTGACAATAACTCCTCAAAGGCCATTTTTTTTTTTTTTTTTTTGATCAACAATATGGATTTTCAAGTTCTCCTCAGCTGATTTTAAATTGTTAAACGCCTTCATTGTTCTATAAATATCATATTTCTTACTGGCCGCATTGCAAAGTCTGAAGAGCATCTCCGACTCACTAATCCACCATCTTTTAGGAACATATTTGTTATTCTCCGTGAGTGTAATGGTGTGACTTGCATACAAATCTTTAATACTAGCCTCAAAGTTTTCTAGCTCCCTACAGTTTCAAGCAAATTAATATCCAATAAGAATTGTTTCTTCAATAAATATGTACCATTATTGACCGGCCTACTAACATCATTAAAGGTGTGTTTACATTGAGTGTACAAGTCATATGTATTGTCAAAATTGCTATCCATATGGAATTTCATGTGTATGTCAAAATCAGTGTTTTACATATGGTTTATAATTTTTGTGTTCAAACGTACATATGACATAACCTCCTTTTGTTGAAAACAAAAATCAAATATTTAAAACAGCTGGTCTTCAAAGTGTGGTTTAGATGGATTATTTTTTTAAATTGTTAGACTATATAATAAAACTAATAATGATAGCTTTATTGGGACTTGTTGTAATAAGTTATTAGGCAATTTTGTATATTTTTGCCGCCATTTCATTTTATTAGACACCCGCTAGTGATGTCAACTATGGTAAGAACTACCGTTTTGTGTTATCATTTAGGTGCTTCTACAAAAGTACAGAAATCAATTTATAAGAGACAAATTATATAAAAACAAAAAATAATTATAATAAATAATACAATAAGTAATAATTAATATCATTTGAACTATATCAGCAACAATTTAATGAATAATTTTGTTGATGTTAATGTCAATTTATTTTCACTCTTTTTTTTATTAGGAATAAAATATTTTTTATCCTAATTCTTATGACAAATTAAACTAAATTTCTTTAAAATAATTGAGCCGTTGCTTTTGGAAATTAGAGAACTCCATTTTATTTCATTTAATGATTTGAATATGAATGGCGTTAAAAAAATCACAAGCCGGAATAGACTTATTTTATATTTTTTTGTGGTCTTATTGCATGTAAGTTTAATATGCAATAATAGTTATCCATTTTAGCTGCAAAAAAAGGTTTTGGTATGCGCCAATGTAGTTGTTGATTTTCTTTTACTGGAATGTAATTATAATACCAAAAAATTTAATAGTTTATTTACATACATATTTTATTTCAATATCATTTCATTCTTCTTGGTACAGTAAAACAAAAAACAAAAAAATAAAATTATATTTAATTTTAAGGGTAAAAAATGGAAAAAGAGAGAAAGAAATTACAATACTTACATATATTTCTTAGGTTACATAGCGAAGATTTTTCACCATAGTTGCAGAATGATTGCTCAATTCTTATAATGCTTCTTAATATATTGCAATATAAAAAATAGTACTATTCAACATGGATTAAAAACATAAAATTATGTAATTTGTAATAAGACTTAGGTTTTATTAATTTTTTTTTTTTCATAAAATGGAGTTCTTTCGATACCCACAATACCTCTGTAGCATTTTTTTATCCTGCGGTCCAAAGTTGTTCATTAGGTGATATTACAGTTTACAAAGTTTGCTTACCGTCTTAAAAAATATTTTAAAATAATACACTATAGTAAAGTAAATTTTTAATTTAATTCAGTCTTTCTTATTACCGGTAAAATAGATAAACACAAAAATATTAAAATTGAGTCATTCGTATAAAAATGTCCCATATACCCTCCTGGCCCTAGTTTTCAAAACACATACATATATCCCATTGGACCTACAAAAAATAAAGATCTGTCCGTTTTAAATATCAATATATTCGATTTAACCGTGATTGACATACAATTAAACAAACTTGCAAATAGATATATAATAAACATATGTATGTATATTAGATTACATATGTATGTAATTTTATTATTAATATCACCTGTGAGGTATCGATATAAATCTGCGAACATGAAATTACTAACAATATTTAGAACGAAGATATTGGTTAATTTTAAACTCCTTAAATTCATGATTAAAATAAATAAGCGGAATTTTTGAAACTAAAAGTGAACATCACTGAAAACATCTGTTGTCATATAGTTTTACACATCAAATAGAGCGTGCTTTAAATAAAAAACTAACACATGTTATTGCACATAGGTAAATAACATATGTTATGTTTCAAGAGGTTTACACTATGTGTATAGTTTTACATATGGAAAATCTGACATTCCATATGACTTGTACACGCAATGTAAACACGCTTTAAGAGAAATCATGATTGGTTGATGATTACTACCGGTGATCTTAGTATTGTTAGCATTCAAAGAGAAATCAATAGAGTTACCTCCGACGAACGAAACTGTAGGTACTGAAGAAGAATTAGAAAAAGTCGGGTCCCAAGCAATTTAAAAATTTTGCGGATGTCAATGGAATTTTCATTATAAAATAGGTAAAATTAAAAACTATAAAAATATATTTTTTATGACGAAACTGTTGCGCAACGGTTGAGTATTTGTCTTAGAAACGGGTTGTTGACTAGTTGCCCTCAACTCAACAGTTGGGTATTTTTTGTATCATAAAATATTTTAGCTACCTAAAGTCAACATGTTGTGCTCAACTTAAATAGCTAATAGAGGAGAGTTATACCGTTTCTTATCCATAATTTTCAGCTAAAGTAATTAATTTAGTTAATTTAAATTATTTCTTTTGTTCCTCTTTTATTTTACAATTGTTTACATTTATCAGCTCTTTTTTTTGCAGTATATTTATCAAGCCGTTTCTAAGACGTAATTGTTGAGTTCAACAGTTGGCAACAGTTTAGTAGCAGTTGAGCTCAACAGTTACGTCTTATGAACGTGCCCATTGTTAAACTTTTATTCATTCGAATTGTAACCTTCATATCAATAAAATATAAATATATTATTTATAAAATATAAAATACAAAAGGTTATGGGCGACCAACGCAAGGAAGTTCCTCATGGAATAGTTTAATTTAATGGAACGGGATATGAAAAATGGTCTTTTCGAGTAAAAATGTTTTTGGATGCCATATATGTTTTGGAAGCAGTGGAATCAAATCAGCCAGAAGATTCTGAAGAAAGAAGAACATGTATTGAAAAGTATAAAAAATGGCGAAATCAGTCCTCGTATGCTGTATAGCCGATGACTACTTGGACTACGTTCGTGAAATCCTGATCAAAAACTATGTGGTTGGCATTGAAGAATGTTTTTGCGGTAAAATCATCAACAAGTCAAACAACTATTCGAAAGCAATTGGCAAGATTAAAGCTGTCGGATGGTACAACAACGAAAGATCACTTTGTAGAATTTGATAGACTTGTAAGGCAACTGTCGGCTGGTGCAGAATTAGACGAAACTGATTTAGTGTCGCAGCTTTTCGTAAGTCTTCCTGATAGCTACGAGCCTATGAAAATATAAAGGAAGAGCAACTAACACTTCAACTGGTGAAGCAACGTTTACTTGCAGTAGAAAGAAAAAGGTCCTATCGAAATGACTCAAGTGATGACTGCAAGGGAGGTGCTGTGTTTCTGGCTAAGAAAAAGAAGATTTTTAAATTTAATGGTAAATGCCACAATTGCGATAAGGAAGAACATATGAAGATAAACTGCCGATTTAAAAAAGTGGCTAATTTAGTACGACACGCCAAAGACAACAATCAAAACGGCCAGGTATTTAATTTTGAAGAAGAACTAAACCCTGTATAAAGCATACAGCATACATGATTAAAAGAGAAAAAGAAAATTATAAAATAAATTTTATTTTGGATTCGGGATCGAGTAATCACTTGGTAAATGATCGGAAATTCTTTAATAATATTAGGAGTTTAAAGAATCCAGTAAGAATAATTGTCGCAAAGAAAAATGAAACAGTTATAGCTAATAAAGTGGGTGATATTACTAGATACACAAGTTTTGGGAAGCAAGTGAATTTAAAAGATGTCTTGTACGTGCCAAATCTCAGGGAGAATCTTTTATTAGTCAGAAGATTAGCTAAGCCTGGTTTTGAGGTTATTTTTAAAGAAAATAATGCAAAAATTTTATATAGAGATAGTGACTTAGCTTTAGCTAAATTAAGTATCATTCAAATGAACCAATGGAATACTATCGACAAAAAGGAATACAAATTGAAAATGCAATTGCGTACTATCCACAACAAAATGGAATCCCAGAACGTTTCAATAGAACCGTTATTGAAAAAGTAAGAACTATGTTAATGGAATCGAATGCTAAGGAATTGTGGGGAGAGGCTTCATTAACGGCTGTATACCTTATAAAAGAAGTTCAACTAGAACAATAAAAGAACTGAAAACTCCTACGGAACTGTGGTATGGATACAAACCTAGTATCAAAAAGTTACGTATATTTGGTTTCAAAGTTTATGTTTGGATACCAGAACAAAAGAGAAGAAAGCCTGATGAAAAAGGAGTGATGATAGGTTATGCTAATAATGGTTATAGAATATGGGATAGCTCAACAAAAAAATTTTACAGCTCGTGATGTAAAATTTTATGAGTCAAATTTTCGATTTAAAATTATTAACAAATTGGAGAGACCTCGAATAATTTTTATTGCAGCATTGAGCATGAGAGGGAAAATACTGATGATGTCATAACTTCAAATAAAATAGCAGAAACTCATACTGTAGAACATGAGTCAAATAATATTCAGTCTGAAGTTTGTTTTATCTTAAAAATGATAGAGAAAAAGCATCAGAGATAGATGATACGAATGATATATCAAATTCAAATAGCACTATTCATAATAGTAAAAATGTACCCCGAGTGTAGAGTAAACAACACGTCAACATTAATACGGAGTACTCGAGGTCTGATTCCAAAAGTATTTACAGATTATTTTACAAGTTATAATGCTGAAATACATCAACAGTCTATAGACGAGACTCCAATAAATTTTGATGAAATTGCATTTCCTACAGATCGAAATAAATGAATGGAAGCTATAAATGAAGAACTTAAATCAATGAAAGCTAATAATGTGTGGACCTTAGTTAAAAAGCCTAAAAAAGTAAAGCCTTTAACGTCGAAATGGGTATTTCGGATGGTGATTTGTCAAGGTATAAAGCAAGGTTAGTAGCAAAAGGGTTTTTACAGAAATTATGAAGAAACTTTTGCACCTGTTGCCAAACTTACAACTGTTCGAACCGTATTAGCTGTCGAAGTTTAAATGAAGTTTTATTTCCATCAAATGTATGTTAAAACGGCCTGTCTTAACGGTGATCTTAAAGAAAATATTTACATGCAAGCACCAAAAGAAGAGAGGTATAAGATGATTATGTTTGTAAATTAAATAAATCGATTTATGGGTTAAAACAAAGTTCAAGATGTTGGAATGAGAAAATTATTTACTTAAAATAATAAACAATATATACTTACATTCGAAATAAAAATGTTGGTACAATTTACTTATTGCTTTATGTAGATGATCTACTTATTTCAGGCCAAGATATAGATGATATAAATAACTTAAAACTTGAATTGAAAAAAAGGTTTGAAATGTCTGATTGTGGAGAGCTAAAATACTTTTTAGGAATAAAAATTTATTACAACCGTGACAATATAATGGAGCTGTCTTAAGAATCAAATATCGAAAATATTATGAAAAAGTTTGATATGGAACAATGCATACCTGCAAGAACACCAATGGAGAAATTGTCGGAGATAAATAAGTCAGAAATTACAAATAAATCTTTTCGTGAGTTATTGTAAAGCTTAATGTATTTGATGCTTTGTTTGCTTCCAGATTGGATATATGAGACGTTTTCAGCAATCCTCTACAGAAGCTAGTTGGAAAATGCTCAAGAGGATACTTAGATACGTTAGTGGAGCAAAACATATGAAACTACAAATAATGCGAAATGTTAATAATAAACCATTAGTAGGGTATATAGATGCAGATTGAGCTTCTGATCATACTGATAGAAAATCAGTAGTTTATGGAAACTCTAAGTGCTGCTACATCTGAAGCTGTATGACTAAAAGGCGTTTTAAACGATTTAAATATTTTAAATCAAAATTATTCAGTTCCAATATATGAAGATAACCATGGATGTATTTTTATGTCAAAAAATATCGATATTAAACACCATTTCAATCGAGATCATATAGCTTAAGGTAATATTAATGTAGAATATATACAAACAAATGATCAACTTGCAGATATTTGCACAAAAGTGTTAGGAATTGTAAACTATCAAATTTTTAGAAATAAATTTCAATTGTCAGATTGAGAGAGGGTATTGTAATACTTTGTTAAATTACACTCTACCAATTGTAAATCAGCTTTTCTTAGAACTTATGTATATATTAATTTTTTATTTCAAATTTTATCATTCAAACTTTATTCATTCGAATTGTAACTTTCATATCAATAAAATATAAACCAAGGTATATTTATTTTACTAGGTAGTGGCATCCCTGCAACAAATGCAACAATACAAGAACAACATGTTGTTGCTTTGTAGTTCGAAATGTCAAAAAAAAATATAAGAAAATTGAGAAGGCGTGTATGTGTTTTATAGCTTTCTCACTTCTACACTATAAAATTTCTGCACACATACAACTTTTGACATGTCGAACTACTAAATCAGCTGGGCGGACGACACTAACTAGTAAGATAAATATACCTTGATATAAACATAGTATTTATAAAATATAAAATACAAAATACAAAATACAAAAGGATCCGACTGTGCCGAACTTCAGAGAACCGATTTTGCATTAAAATCCCCACATATTAGCGTAATTTCCATTTATACCATTAGCCAGGTGAAAAATTCTATTAAGTTCAAATTCAAAACTAGATTGATCTATACCAGGTGGGCAGTAGCTGCAGATAATATTAATATTTCTTCTAATGTTGACGGTAGTAATTGCCAACGTATCAAAATTTGAATTATAATCCGATATAGCAAATTTTACATTTTTACGGATATAAAAAAACCTTCTGCTTCTGTTTTTCCGATAAAATTGTAATCATGAAGACTTGAGCAGGAGTTATCCAA
This sequence comes from Phasia obesa, assembly GCA_949628195.1. Lineage (NCBI taxonomy): Eukaryota > Metazoa > Arthropoda > Insecta > Diptera > Tachinidae > Phasia > Phasia obesa. The sequence continues at coordinate 71,240,627 of OX451217.1, read as the reverse complement.
CAGCCAGGTCTCCGTAAGTATAGCCATATCAAAATCGTTCTCACTCATGAATAATTCCAGAGGTAAAGCGGACGTAAATATGTATGTACATAATTTATTCTTCGTACGATATATTACTTTTTTATGCTAATTCGTATTGCCATGGAGTATGACTTCTTAATAAAAATATGATTTGGAATTTACTGCATAAAGGTACTGAATTCGGAGGTTGAATTTATTCCTTTAAAAATCTCAGCGTTAAATCAAAATTCCGCTTCTGTTTTTATATTTACATAAGTGCTTTTTTCGAAAAATATCATACTGGGGCCCATTGTCCCTAGTTGAGGACGTACCTTTTACCCAAAATTTTTTGTTAATTTTTTGCTGTAAAATAGTTAGTCTGTAAAAGTCGCGTTAATAAGGTTATTTTAAAAATACTACTTCCAGTTTGTTGTTGTACCTAAATGTTTTATTTTGATTATTAAATTTTTTAATTTAACGTACTGATTCTAGAGACATCGATCTATTAATGGATGCAACATCTAAAAGATTCATGATTTTAATAACATTTTTTCTAAATGATAAAATAAATTGTGTGATCGAATCTTTGTAATACATTTCATTAGATAGATTGGATAAAAATTTGGTTGTTTCTCAAGAAGTTCTTGCTAGACAATCTAATGCACTATTTCTATTATAATCAGATGTTACAGTCAAGGAAGATGTAACTTGGGAGCTCTTGGACCAACTAGGTTATTGCAGAAAACAGGTGTATTAAATCTTGATTATTTAGAATTTTCATCCCATAGGTTTTTTATGCTCCAACATAGTTCTTTTAGCGTTAGCCTCTTCCCTTAGCTTGTTGTTATTTAATTTAACAACTTTAGCATATGGTAACACGTCATTTATAGCTTTAGCAGCAATTTGGTGGTTATTTAACAACTTAGTTTTATTTTTAGATGGTTTAAGATGAGGAAAATCTTTGCAATCATCTTCCAGATCAGCAAATCTATTGGAAAAAAACTCCTTTAAAACGAAGCCTGGCTTCTTTCATAGAAAGATTTTCAATGGTCATAAGTTTCTTAAGAGCAAAAGCTTTTGACCGGTCGGTAGAGGTCTTAGCAGTAGGACTATGATTTCCCTTGCAGTTCACACATACAATTTCTGAGCAGTTAGCTTCCTTCTCATGTTGATTATAACAACGAAACGCACAATTCAAAGGTTTGCTTGCAATGTTGGGCAAAATGGTTATATCTAAAACATCTATAACATTGTGAGAAATAAATAAATGCTTACAAAACCGGAAACGTTTCACATTTCCAGCTGATGTAATTGAACTATTCAGGTATGTGATGGAAAACGATTTTGAAAACGAATTAATTTTAAAACGAGTTTGTTATTTTTTATAAAAAATAGTTTTTACTCATTTTTAATTTTTTTTAAAATATTTTTGTCTAAATTCTTAATTATTGTTTGATTTTTATCTTCTAGTATACTTTTTAGGCCCAAATGTTAAGAGATGGGTTCAAAAATAATTTTCAAAACCGATCAAAATTCATCACACCCCTTAAAAACGATCGTTTTGAAATCGATCGTTTTCCATCACATACCTGATTATGTTTCATCGAAACCCTGGTATGCGCATGTGTGAAGACATTTATAGCCACGTTTTGGGCAATTGGAGAGTTGGCTATCTATGTAATCTATGAACCAAGGCATATTAATCAGGCAGCCTCACTACTGAGGGGAAATATTAAGGCGAAAATAATCATTTTTTTATATGGATTTTGACACTTAAACTTACAATTTTTCCCCTTAAATGGAAGTTGAACTATCAAACTCCATATAAAAAAAATTAAAAATTTTCGCCTTATTATTTCCCCTTCTTAGTGAGGTTACCTGATGAATGTGCCTCAGTATTGGGATTTGACAATATATAAATTGTACCGCTCCAATGATAAAATTGTACCAAATCAGCATTAATTGTACCAAAATTTGCCTAGATAAATCATAATACTAGGGTATTATACTAAGGTATTATAAAGTAATGATAGTTGACCTTGATTCCTTGAAGTACTGTTTTTATGTTGCTAATTTATGTACTAACTATTATTTGGCCAAAATACATAGTTTATAAGCAAAAGTATTAGTATGGTACCAGCATGATTTACAGCATATGATTGAAACTCCACCAAAGTAACCGGATCTTAATTCGATAGAGTATGTTGGAGTTATTTGGAATAATAATTAACGAGTCATCTCATTAGCATAAAAATCCTTACGAATTCTCTCTAAAGAGAATAGAAAAATATATCAGCCAAATACTGCCCGAAACGAATTTAGGCGATGCAAATAAGTTAAAACGTTCAGCAAAAATGTCTTGTTACTAAATTACATATTACTTACAGCTACGGTCAGAAAAATAGCACCAAGCTAAGAAAAAATGTCTCCAATACATATTTTTCTATAGTTTAATTGATATATTTCAAAATTTGTCATAAGACGCTTAGTAAACTGTATAACTACATAAAATAAAAAAATTTAATTCTGCTAATTATTTTATTTTGAAATTTATACTTTATTTGAAAAAAACTTGAAAACAATCAGTAAAAAAATAGCACTTCACTTCAATTTGTACTAATACATATTAAACACTAAATAAAGAACAAATTAAAAAGAATTATAAATGATGCATTTATTACGTTGAGCACGATTCGTATATTCTAATCAATACCTAGTTGCGTGTCCTTTATTTGTAATTACGTCTGCACAACGTTTTGGCATCTTTTCTTTGGTATTTTATTTCATTCTTAGTTTTTTACATTTGTCAATAAATTCTCAATTGATTTGAGGTCTGGGCTCTGAATGAGCCATTCTATTAGATTGACTATATTGTCCCGAAACCACTTTGTCGTACGCTTGCTTGTGTGCTTCGGGTCATTATCTTGCTGGAAAACCTACACCAATGGAATTTCTCCAGAAGCATAAGGGAGCATTACTTACCCGAGTATACCAACATAAATGTTCTTATCCATTGTGGTTTTGACCCAATGTATAGGTCATACAGTATAATAAAAAAAAACTACCCCATGCCATTATGATAGATCCACCGTGTTTTATGGTTTTAGTTATAAATTTTGGGTTGAATTCTGCGTTAGGGGATCTTCTTACGTAGGAACGTGATCTATTGTTTCCAAATACCACTATTTGGGACTCATATACCATATATTTTTCTGTTGGAATGAAACTATATTTTGTCGTTGGAGCTATTTTTTTGACCGGCATTGTAAATGAAAGGGTTATCAAACTAAATAATAAAAATCATGAACGAAAATCAAGAATGTAGCAATTTAGTTTGTTCTAGACAGGGTTGATGTACTTTGAAATTGGAAATGTTTTTTATTGTAAGAAAATGATATTGATTAAATAAACAAATTTATTGAATAAATTTTATAAGAAATTGTACCAAAAAAGTATAAAATGTACCAGTGTACCAGTGATGTGTCGATTGTACCAAATTTGGTACAATTGTACAACAAATCCCAACACTGATGGGCCTTGCTATGAACAAGGTAGACTCGTGCGAAAAAAGTACATCTCTGTAACGTACATTTTGTTTTTGTATAAATCATTTTCAGCTGTCAAAAAAAAATTAATATATTTTGACCAAGAGAAATTCATACCAGGTGGAGGTGATAGCTCAGCTGATTGTTTTTTGCGCTCTCTTGCTAATGTCTTGTCAACAATACATTGTTTTATATATGGTAGTCTACTGTCAAAGTTGTTGTTTTGTTCTAGATGTTGCCGTACTGCTCACACCTGTTATGATTGACACTGGAAGATGGAGACAAAAAATAGTCAGCTGAGCTCTTGAGTTTACCTGTTATAAATTTGCCTTGCATTAGGTGTAGACCAAGGTATATTTATCTTACTAGTTAGTGGTGTCCCTACAAAAAATACAACAATACAAGAACATGGTATTTTGTTGTTACTTTGTAGCTTTGTATGCGTGTTATTGCTTTTTCACTTCTGAACTCTAAAATTTCTATACACATACTTGACATGTCGAACTACTAAATCAGCTGGGCGGACGACACTACCTAGTAAGATAAATATACCTTGGTGTAGACACTGGATAACTAAATCAGGGCGGGTAAAGTTAGTACAATTGTACTTTTTTGGTACATTTCAAACCTAAAAAGTACAATAATACACCAATGGATTATTTGGTACATTTTAAAAGCTTCCCTAGCTTGATATTTTAGATGGTTTGGAATGTCTCGTTTGTAATTACACAAATCCTTCAACTTTCAAATAAATAACTCAAATACCTAAATAAAGGTCGGATTCCAAGTAGCCTAGAAATAAGTCCTATGTCAGTTTATTTTGCCGGTTGAGAAAATAGGAAATTCTCATTGAAACGTATTGGAATACACAGTTAATAAAGTGAAAGAAATGAAAATAATGAAGACGGCGTTATCGAAAATCGTGCATATAGGTAAGCGTGCAAAACCTTGAAATATATTTTAACCCAAAAATAAAAATATATTTATAATGGGTGATTAAAGTAGATATACTTTTTTCAATAGCATTTTTTTGACAGATCACGTGTGACTCGTGTCATGCTGTCATGTTATTTTTGTTTAGTATTATTTGGCATTTCATAATGGAAATACTTACGCCTGAACCGCTTCGCTCTATGGGTTCTTGAAAACTTCCAAGAAGATCCGACGTTCGACGAATGTTCAAAAACTTAAAGTTGGACTCAAGAGATTCTTAAATGCCATTTTTAGCCGCGCCCCCTTTTGTGGCCGGTAAAATAAAAAATTATTGGAAAAAATAACGCAATTATTAAAAGAAATAGATTACATACTTCTTAAAACCATAAAAATTTATTTTTATGGGCAGGGGGAGGTATTCCGCCAATCCCTCCCCCAAAACGTCCCTGTGAAAAAAAAATATTTTTTTTTTGCCAATTTCCTAAAAATATTATTTTTTAAGCTTTCCAATGCCTAACCAATCCCCTCCCAAGAATATTTTTAAAAAAATATTTTTGTAATTTGTTACTTAATAGTATTTTATTTATCGGAAAATAAATAATTTATTTATAGTAATAACTTATGTATGATTGTAACGATAAATTTTAATAAAAATTATAACAATTAATTTATTTAAAAAAGCTTCTCTTTACACTAAGATGAGGATGAGTGCCATGGTTCTTCTTCGTCTGATTCTTCAAAGACTTCTTCCGAATCTGAATCCTTTTCAGCATTAAGTAGAGGTGGAAGCATGAAAGAAATTGCTTCTTTCGTAAAAGGTAATGACCTTTTTTGGAGTGGGTCTAGTAAAGAGTGGGTCAGAACTTAGCAAAATCTCTAGCAAAATTCTGCCTGTAAAGCCGCAAATGTTTGTTTCGTGCCTCATCCGCTTCTTCTGATAACAGCCCAATAGGCAACAATGCCTCATTGATAACAGTTGCACCATGTGTTACAATCTTGTGCATTGTAGGTGTCATAGGATGCCACTCATATAGAGAAAAGTAAAGTTTTGGAGTATCTAAGCAATAATCCGCAAACTCGTGCATTTGGATTTTGTGACCACTTAGTAATATATACTTCAAAATATATACTTCAAAAATAAACTTGATTCGGTATATGAAATAAAAACCAATTCCAGTTATTTCTGCAGCTAATTCAGGATTGGAAAAAAATCTTCTGCTGGTGTTACCTTCGTTGGTGTTTCCAAATCCAGCTTTCGGTACACCCACTATTAGCCCTAATTCACTTCTAAATTATTCTTAGATATTTTTTTTCCTCGCGTTAACAATGGCTTTGTCCGCATCAGATTTTATTTGCCATTTTTTCACTGTCAGTTTATATGACAGGTGTAATATGCTCTCAAATACGCGAATTCTGGTGTGTAAAGTAGGTAGTCCGAAAGAAAGGACTTTGTACAGGTAATAACAGTGTTAGATGTAATGATTTAAATAAAAAACATCTACCTTCAATTATTAAAAACCAAAACATTTTATGAATATACAAGGGTTTTTTACTCGTATTTACCTATCCAAGATAAGAAAAAACATAAAAAGGTAAAATTTTCAAAAAATCGCAAAAAAAATGGCGCAAAAAAAATGGCGCAAAAAAAATGGCGCAAAAACGCGCAACGTTTTTTTACAGTTTAAAAGTAGAGATCGTAGATGTTGTATTGATATATAACATTTTTAGGATCGCGATGGAGAGCACTCTTAAAAAGCTTTTTACTTTTTTTTTTTACAAAAAATTTTACAAAAAAACCTTTTCTTAATTTTGAACGAAATTTTTTATCATTAAAAATTAAAAAAAAAAATTCTAAAAATTAACATAAGTAGCTACTAATAAACCCTTTCACAGAAAAAAAAAATCAATACAAAAATCTTTATTCGTTTAACACCAAAAAATATATTGTGCAAACCTCTCAAAATCGTGTAAGTCAATAAAAACGTATGCAATTTACTCGATTTTCCTCATTTTAAGTGTCCCAAAACGACAAATCTTAAGTGTCCCAAAACGACAAAGCCTTGAAAATTCACTACACGATGCAGAATTTTGTTGTCTGTCGAGCTGCGTACTTAAATTTTTACATTTCTCAAAATTAATTTTTGGCCTAATGTCCGGCTAGATTGGCAAAATACCCCCCTGTGCGGCGCCACTTTTTCCTGTGGGGATATGTAGTCTTAAGTCTAAGCGGACAAACCCGCTTCGATTTAGGCCTTGGAGGAAAACATCACGCGTCTCATTCGCCAGTTACCAGTCGAAATCCTCGAACGAGTCATCAAAAGTTGGACTCAACGGATGCCAAAGAATGTTCTTTCAAATGATAATAAGCATTCTCCATTAAATTCGAATTTTCTGTTTTTTTTTTTTCTTTAAAAAAGTACGGAACCTCAAAATGGATCACTACTTACTTAAAATATATTTTAACCCAAACTTTCTAGAACCAGTTACAATTAAATTTATTGTAATCAGGCACAGCAGATATTTTTAATTATCCACCCCTTGTATCGACACGGGAGCGATATCCCGAAAAACAATGGCAAATAAAAGAACTTTATTTTTTGTTTTAATTTCGCTGTAATCTCAGAAGAATGCAGAACGCTGGTGCTATTTCAGTTAAGTAGCTACCGGTAGTGTTTTCGTATCTATGCACACAACTGAGTATGATTGTCGAATGATTCGCCATCCGATAAAAGGATAAATTTAACTGCCTATTTCACAACGTCACACGAAGTCGTTCTTTCGCACAATTACATTTAAAACAAAAACAAATTTACAAATGTTGTTTTTGTGTTAAATGTAATTGTGCGAAAGAACGAATTCGTGTGACGTTGTGAAATAGGCAGTAAATTTAAATTCACAACCAAAATCTGTTTAGCACAATTTCAGTACAAAAAGTACAATTTTAAAAGACGGTTGGTACAATTTGAAAATTTCATTTACCATCCCTGAAACTCTACACGCAAAATAAGCAAAAAAAAGAACTCGGCAACTCTACTTCTATAAGAAAACGTTAGAACAGTCGTGTACAATCGTATTTAATAAAAAATAGTAAAATGTTTTCAACAAAATTAACATCTTTTATACGTAATGTTACATTTCGTTATTCAATTATAGCTGTCAAAAGAAATGAAATTAATTTGTTTCCTGCCGCAGTATATACAACGTTTAAATATCAGTCGGCATTGTTTACTACAACAAATAGTTGTTACGCAAAAACCAAAGACAAAAAAAAGGAGAAGAGCGGGAAAAAAGCGCATAAAGTTGAAATTAATGAATATCAATTAAGAGAAATCATAAATTACGATGTATTAAATGCCCAAATGCAAAAGGCTGTGCAACAAATGAAAGATGACTTTATTAAGCATTTATCACTACGTTCGACGACTGGTGCTATTGACACATTACGTGTTACCGTCAATGGCACAGAACATGAATTGCAGGAGTTGGCTCAAATATCACGTAAAAATCCTAAGACAATTGTTTTAAACATGATTGCATTTCCCCAGACTATTCCTGACGTGTTAAAGGCTATTGAAAAAAGTGGTATGAATTTAAATCCTCAACAAGACGGCACTACACTTTTTATACCCATACCTAAAGTCACTAAAGAACATCGTGAAAATCTCTCCAAGAATGCAAAGTCATTATTTATTAAATATAGAGATGCTATTAGAGATATTCAAAATTCAAATATTAAGAGATTAAAAAAACAAACAGAAATATCTAAGGATGATATGTTTGCCGTACAAAACCAAATAACTGCCGTAGCCGATAAGTACATAGAAGATGCTGATAAAATGTTGCAAGTTAAACAAAAAGAATTATTAGGGGATTCCTAATGTATTTCCTATTTTTAAATCAATAGACTGCAAGATTATAAACTGATAATTTTGAATGATTCCTATGATGTGTAAAAAAAACTTAATTAAATAAAATGTATTTATGCAGCCAGTCACAGAGCTAAATTCCTTTCGGAAGTGGAATTGATTCCGTACTTTACTTCTATGGAAAACGAAAAAAATTTTTTTTTAGCGTTTTTTTGCCGTTTAAACTATTCATGACATCGTTTTATTAAAATTCTGCGACGTATTTTATCAATATCCGGAACAAACCTTGTTAAATGAAGCTCGATCAATCAAAAAGAAATTATACAGGGTGATAGAGAATTAAAAAAAAAATGTAAAATAAAAAATTTGGTCGTTGCCCGCCCTTATTTTTCAAGTTATGGGACTCTGAACTTTTCATATGAAAATATGATTTTACATTGCATTTTTTAATAAATTGTCAATATGGGTATCATTTTAAAGCTTTTGGAAATATCAGGTGATGCTATTTTTTTTTTTTTTTTAATAAATAAACCCATTAATGAAAATGTACCGGTTAGTATTTTAATTGTAAGATTTTGTTTAATAAAAATATTTATTTGAAATTAAATTTTAAAAAATTTTTTGACTGTTTACTGTATTGCAATTACCAGGGTTTTTCAAGGAAAGAAGAAGTGTTAGCGGAAAATACCTGCGATTGCTCTTCATAGAGATATACATACTGATACTTTGCATTACAAAGAAAATATGGAAGTCAGAACACACGTTTTACCATTGGCAGAACGCACGTTTTATCATTAGTAGAGGTGCTTTGCGTAAGTTCCCAATCCCAACAAACATATCATTTGCACCGGTGTGGTCGCATGTTGCAATTAAAATATGTCTGTACTAGCGAACATTAAACCATAGATGCGAAAAAGCTAACAATGAACCTGAAAACAATTAATTTGGAGCATTTCCGCAACTATTAACCCCATCTCCCAGATCCTTGAAAAACACTGCTTCGATTATATGGAAGGTTAGTTCACTTCGCCAGGATCTTAATCAAGAGGCATCTGTGAGTGTGTGAGAGAAAAAGGGATGAAGTGAGTACAATACCAAGAGGCATTTGCAAAAGTTTCCAAAGAATTCATTGAAGGATACTCAAGTGCTGATTGGGCAGGAGACATTGATGATAGAAAGTCAACTTCAGCTTACGTTTTTAAGTTTCTAGGTAGTTGCATATCTTGGAATATAAAAAAGCAACAAACAACTGCACTTTCTACAAGAGAAGCAGAGTACATTCATTTAATTGACATTCGTCACATTTTAACAAAACAAAAACGTAGTTGAATATATTAACTGAGGAAATGCAGACATCCTAACAAAATCGTTAACACAATTTAAGCATTCCCATTTCTGTGGTCTTATGTGTATAGGTGCTCAATATAGGTGCTCTGTCTTAAACCTTTTACAATTACACATAAACACATTCTATTTTTGGATTTATTTACTTTACATGTGTGTATGTTTGAAAATCTGCCATACTAAAATTTAAGAAATACATATTTCACCAGTTTGTAGTAAGAACACTCCCTACACTTCAATTATATGTGCAACGGGTTGCGATCGTGGGCACCAGAACAATTTTTCTGATATGTGGTCCTATATTTTCTGCACAAATTAATAAGTACACAAGTTTTACAAAACCAATTATTTTCTGCACAGCTTTGCAACGTTGATTTTTGAAGTATTTCATCTTAATACAAATCTAAAGTCCAAACTTTTTATCAAATCGTCTTCTTGGGTGTATGGTCCTATTACTTTTGGCGGACCCTGCCAATAATATATTAATAAAATTAAAAATCACATATGAATAAATTACGATATTCATAAAATTTTTCTAAAAAAATATCAAGAACATAAATTTTTTGGCGCCACTCTCTTTGAATTTTGTGTCGGAATTATTTCCCAAATTTGTAATATTCTCCCTTAAATTGCCATTCGTAATACCTACTTTTTTTCCAGGGGAAAATTTCCCATTATCGAAGTTCATTTAGAATAAGGGAAAAAGGAATGAGAAAAATTTCCTAAATACTGGGGGTTACTGCCTAATTCGATTCGAACGTAAAATATTTCGAAATATTAGGTGTAAGTAATAAAAATTCGAATTTTTCTTTCGTATCGAAATACGTATCGACTCCCCTGTATGCCATTTTATATCCCTTTACAGGTATCAATCAATATTTTTAAAATAAAGAAAGGGGATGTATTCCCTATATTGAATATAATTTGTACTAAATCTTTTTATTTGTCAGATTTAAACAAGAAAACAAATTATTTATTATCCAGCGATCGAAATACGACCGCAAATTTTCAATTTACTCAACTAATAAAATTTTGAAATGATTTTATCAAATGAAACTACAAACTAACAAAACTTTTGACAACTTAGGTGTTGTACGTGTTATCAAATAATAACACTTTCTTGACGTAAAGTTATCAATTAAAATTTGCATTTTGTTACTTTGAAAAGCAAAATATAAATACATTAAAATATTTAAATTTTTTATTTTTTTGTTGGTATCTTCCTAAGAAAGTTAAATTAACGATTTTTTTTAATGAAAATTTGTCAAGCAAAGTATTATTTTTTTTAAATAAAAACAACAGTTTTCTAAATACAAATTGTATATTACTTACCTCTTGCGATTCACAGTCATATAACATTTTCCTTGAGTTCTCCATAGCAGTCTTTAGCTTTATGCGATAAGTTAGATTTTTAACACGACTTTTGCAAGCTATATATTGTTCCATCGTTGTTATAATCGATAAGTATACTTGATCAATACGGTTATACCATGGCTTAAGTTCTGTCTCGTCAAAGTTCGTAGATTTGCTAGCCTGGACCTCTAGAGCTGAATTATTTTGTTTAAGACGTTCATTTTCCTCCATAAGTTCATTGACTTTCTTTACATAGAATTCTTTAGGCATATTAGTCCTCAATGCATTTTGTCGTAAAGTTGTTCTTATCTTTTTCGCACGACTAGCATACTGTAAAAAGGAAATAGTTTTTTGTTGAAAAATATTTTTTATCAAGTGATATGTGTTGCTAACCTTTAATGTATTGTAGGTATCTTCATAAGTTAAAGAACTCAAAGAGACATTTGCAACCATTAGTGTTTGACAATTCCCCCCCAAAGAGTCTTTTAAAATTCTTGTTAAATTTGAATCGCGATATGGTATATGTTTTGATCCGTCCGCCAATCTATTAATGCAGTTTCCAAGTGCCAGTAGACTTTTGTTAATACTTGCTCCTTCCTTAAACCTTACACCTATACCTTTTGTACTTGCTGCCCGTTCACTTCCTGCTAAATCTATCATAGATAATTTTACCATACGTTTTGTACCAGTCTTACGATCTGTCATACGAATGTGAACTTGAAATATTGCATGCGATCGTGAGCTCTCAGCATTGGCATCGGTTGGATGTTGGGTTCGGTGAGAATTTCCCAAAGCTAATAAATCTAAGAGTTCTTCTGCACTATAAATTGGTTTTAGAACTAATCCACTTACAACTACACCATTTGAGTCTTCGCGTAGTTTTAATGGACCACTTTTTGTTAAAAGATTCATTACTTGTTCATTGTATACTTCCAAATAACTGAGACCTACGTCGAATTTTTTTACATCACTTTGTGCATCAATTTTTTCAAAGAGATCTCTCATAGTTAGAAATGTCAAACCAGGACATGTTCCACTACCTAGCATAGTAAACGTTTTGCCTGCCCCTGTAGCACCGTAAACAAATACAGAACAATTGTATCTGAAATAATAAATACAAAATTATTAGAAACATATCACCTATAAAGAATTTATTCGCATAATTGTAAGGTAGCTGGTTAATTAACTTACCCATTCAACACTGAATCAACCAGCGGTGCTGTACATTCTTCAAATATTTTCATATTTGTTGTATCTGTATCGAAAACACGATCATATTCCATTGACAATTTTTTATTTATTTTTTTTGTAACATCACGATGATTCACTTTAGCTCCTTGAAAGAAAAATTCGTCATCATCTTCATCTGGGTCAAACAAAAGCGTCGTTTTATCCAACACCTTTACAATCGTCCTTTGGTTTTCTTCTAATTCTCGGCGATTAAAAGGTCTTACGCGCACCGCAACTTTGATATTGGTCTGCTCCGTCGACATATTCTACTTCACGCCTTAATATTTATTTAAAATTTGCTTGTTTATTTATCTTTTTATGAATATAAACTTTTCATGAATATAGATCTCTTGCTTTGTTTGTTTGTTGTTGGATTGAGCGTTTAAAAAATTCAAATTTCTTTTAAGAATTTTTGTTTGCATATGTTGGTAGCACTGCATTTTAAATTATTACAGCGTTTCATTTTAAGACCCTATACAAGGCATATTTAAACAGGTAAAAGTTTAAATCTAATTTCCTTAAAACAAGTTAAAACATGTTAACGTTTCAACATAAATTTATTTATTTACAACTACGAAATAATTATAGAATAGTTTTCAAAGATATGAACTTATGCAGAGTATAGCAAAATTATTTGGTATTGCAAAATTCACTGTTTCAACAGATTTGCTAAAGTTTTCCAAAATAGCTTAAAAAGGTCATTTATGTTTGCAAATTTATAATATGTTTATATTTTTGACATTACAAATAATATGTTTATATTTTTGACATTGACAAAAAATAAATGACACGCGATTGAAAAAATTTGTTTGCATTTTGTTATTAAATAGTCTAATTAAGAAATACACAAAATATTTTTTTTAATTCCTTCTAACTTTGACACAGTGTGCTCTCAACATAACGCATGTCGAAAAATTAAAGTTTCATACATAAATTCGCATTTTCAGATGAAAATCGACAAACTGTTATTTTAATAATTTTGAATGAAACCTTACAAAAACAGTTTATGTATTTTTTTACTTTCTAAAAATAAAGTATTCATATCCGGTTAGTTCAACTGCGTACTTTCACTGCTCATTCTCCACTTTCTAAGATATTTTTGCAGAAAAATAGTTTCCTCTATTGGGACCAGGATACTTAGGTACCTCACAAAATTTTGTTAAAATCCATCCAGTAGTTTTTACGTGATGCGAACGTCAATGAAAAGCAGACAGACAGACGGAAGTGAGTTACTATTTTTATTATATGTATAACAAGGCGAATTCATACCAGGTGGAGTCGATAGCCCAGCTGATTGTTTTTTGCTCTCATTTTTTTGCTAATGTCTTGTCAAAAATACATTGTTTCATATCTGCTAATCTAATGTCAAAGTTGTTAATTTGTTGTAGTTGTTGTCCTACTGCTCACACCTGGTATGAATTCGCCTTGATGTATAAATAGATATAGATATAAAAACTTCAACAAAACACCAACAAACAAATCACGTTTTTATTTTTCCTTACTGTCCTTCTACATTTGGATGGTTTTTTGTCATCACTTACCTAGTGTCTATACTTGATAAAAATTTGTCTTGATAAAAGTCAAACTTCATAATAAAAAAAACAGTGTTTTTATACCCTTCACCACAGGTGGAAAGGGTATATATATCTAAGTTTGTAATTCCGTGTGTAATTTCTACAATATTCATATTCGACCCCATAAAGTATATATATTCTGGATCTGTCTGTCTGTCCGTGTTAGTGTCATTTGCCAAGGCACCAGAAGAGATACAAAAAATTTAAGCACACCAATCTGTCAGGCATAGTTTCGAAAATTTTGGTATTGCAATTCAGCAACATCGGATCATTCCTTTGGAGGATGCGGGCCAAAAACCACGCCCACCTATATTTTTTCACGTTTTTTTTTAATTTTTTTCGGATTTAATGATTCTGTTTTGCCCTTTTTGTCAAATAAATATTGGATTGCGACATGTAGATCGCAAGGAGTGCATACAGATCTCGGGGGATCAATAACCCCTTGCGAGGGGCGATTTTTGTTTGTTTTTAGATTGGTAGGGTTTTTCTGCTTTGATTTCTATTAGAAACCTTTATAGAAAGCAATACACATAGAGGTAGCCAATGGACCCACAGGCTACCCACTGGTAAATAGGAGCAGTTAAAAGGCACAAGATTTCTTTTTGCTTTAGTCTGATCATTCTAACTCCATATAGATTTAAGAAAAGTCCTAAATTTAACAAAATAATTTCAATAGAGTTTATAAAAATTTTTTTTAAATTTAAAAAAAAAAAATTAAAAATTTTTTTTTCAAAAATATTTACAAAAAAATTTACAAAACATTTTCAAAAAGATATCTTACAGAAAAATATTCGAAAAAAAAAATAAAAGCAAAATAAGAATTTCTACAACAATGTCAGAGTTTACGATGTAGCTGTCGTCTTCAATATCATTAAAGGGCTTTTCACACTATGATACAAGTATTAATACTTTTGAGGAAAATGAAACCCTGACCTGAATAGTTGTAATTGTCTTTTGAAAAATTTCAAACAACAATTAGATCAAAGTTGCATTTTATTCAAATGTATTAATATTTGTATTATAGTGTGAAAAACCCTTAAGTAGCTGGCAACACGGCGACAATTGTTTTCATTTGTCTTCTATGTCTTTAAAGCATGAATAATGAATTTCTCTCATACGACTTAATTTAAGTAAAGAGTAAACAATATGGATAATGCTGTACATGTCTGTATAAATAAAATCACCGTAGTGAAGAGTATAGAAGATTCGGCACGGCCGAATATAGCACTTTTCTTGTTAATACTGGTTTGTATATGTAGTTTGACAGCATTCCGAATGAAAAACAGAACAGAGTAGCAGGATTTGCTTTAAAATAACAACTTAAGAAAAAAATTAAGAAATTGTCCATGTTGCCAAAACTAACTTTGTCACTTTTCCAATTGTAAAAAATATTCGCAAAATCACGAAAAAATCTATTTCACCCTTTTTCCGATGATCACTTTTATGTCGACGTTTATTGACACTCATTTGAATAAAATAAAAATTAATAATGGTTTTGCGTGATCATGCTTTATTCGCCCTTATTACTAGCTCTGTGCCCATCTCTATTGTATTGAATGAAATACAACACTGAAACATAGAAAATGACATTGGATTGTCAGCGTTTTGTGGTGACTTCGAAAAAAATTTTCGCCATTTTTATTTTTAATAATTTTTTGACAAGATTTGCGTCCTTTGCAAAGAAGTAAAACTAAGAAAATTTTTAAAAAAGGAAAGGTATACCCATTAAATAAAATATTATTATTTAACTTTTAAAAATAGCTATTAAAAACGAAAATAAACAAAAAGTATGAGTGGAAAAGTATTATTTGCGTGTTCAAAATGTTTTTCGAGACATCCATTTGAAGAATTATCATCTGGAACCCAACTTTGCAAGGTAATAAGAAGAATAATTCAAATAACTTAAAAAAATATTTTTATTCCTAAAAATGTTGATTCAGACAATTCTTAACGATACCAAAATACACAAAAACAAAAGCAAACATTTTTACGACGCGGTAAAATGAGAATTGTTTTTGATGCACTTTATTTTCGAAAATAAAAATTGCTTTCATACACTGAAAAAAATTACTTTTTCTGTTCTAGAGTTGTCGTGGCTCTACATCCGTAGTAAAATGTTCTTATTGTCGTTCAGAATTTCAGCCAAACTCGTAAGTACTTCATTTATATGTAGTTTTTCTTTTTTATTATTTCTTTAATAAATTATTAACAATAATAGGAAATCCCAGAATATTTGCAAAAAATGCGAACATAATCTGAGTAAATATGGCAAACCTAGTGCTTGTGAATGCTGTAAAATTGTTGCAGCATTTGGTGGATCCAAGTGTATGAGGTATGTACATTTTACTTTTACTATCTTTGAAATATATTCATTAATTCTGATTATTTCTATATTATAAAAAGAATAGTCAGATAATAATAAGAATATGTCTGTGGCGTCTTTTTAACTTATTGAGTACACAATAATTTAAAATGCGATTTGTCTTATTTGGATCAATTGTTTTCCGTGTTGCTCAGCAATATCTTATATTAATTTTCTAAATATGTTTAAAAAAATTATATTTGCCTCAAAGCTCAGATATTGTAATAGGCATTATTTAAACTTTTCGTTCTTTCGCACAATTACATTTAAAACAAATTTCCATTTTCAATGTAATTGTAGGAAATAAAAAATTCGTGAGACACTCTGAAATAGGAAGTAAGCTTAATTATTAATCATGATTTTTTTTTAAACGCAACCAGTTAGAAACATATCACATGTTTAATTTCTTCTTTGTGGTGAGGGAACTTTGCAAAGCGCATATTTTCATATTACCAAGCGTTGAAATAATATTTTAACTTTATTCAATTGTTTCTAAAAAAATTTTTTTCAAAATTGTTTAGTATAATTTTATTATGAGTGTTTCGCATATATAATAGTTTTGATATAAAAAATAAATCTTTCAAATTTCATATGTACAGTCTCGATCAAGCGAAAATGAAAAATTCGTGGTAATTTTGGGTAAAAAAATTTCGGTAAAACGAAATAAAATATTTAGAAATTGGTTTATTAAATTAAGTACCAAGCATGGAATTAAAATAAAACATCTTAAATTTCAATTCGAATAGATTTTGTTGACTTAAAATCATATTTTAAATTTAAAGGTTTATTCCCTATAAATCAAAATTAATTGTAATAAAATTAATATATGTAGAATTCAAAATAACTGCAGAAATATGTGATCACAATTAACTGTCGCTTTATGGATTTTCGTGCTTTTTGCAAACAAACGAGTTTTAGTTTTTTAAATAAAGCTGATTTCCTTTTAAGCTTACTGAAGTACTTCATAATGTATTAAATCTTCATTCATTTTAAAAACGGTTTTTTCAAATTATCGGCCTGTTCTTATTCGTGTTTAATTGTGTATCACATAGAAAGATAATTAAATTAACTCAAGTAAACAATTTTATTGTTATTAGTAAACTTAAATTACATGTGTATTCAATAACCAAAGTTTAACATCAGCATATTCAATAATTATTTTAATAGGTATACGTATAAATCACTTAAGATTTATATAAAATAATTTGATTTGTTTATTCTACGTTTTATGAACGCAAACATTTTTTTTCTTTTCTTTTTCTACATATATGTATATAAAAACACAATATTAAAACGATTTTACTTTAATCCATCCCTTTGATTGATGTTTTGGATATAACCACAACTACCAACACCTTTAACTAATCGTGATATCTATCTAAAAATATCAAAAAACCTAAAGATGTGCTAGCTATGAGGCCAGGTATGGACCGCCAGTACAATGCGATGAATGTAAACTAAGATCTGCTTTTGATAGACGAGATGAAAATAAAAAGGTGCGAAAAATTCAAAAGCTATTATAGAATTAATAAGTTTTATTAGTTAAGGCCATACATAGCTTGTTTTCAAATATTGAAAAATATAGTATGTCATTACCAAAAGTAATTGTAGAAAAATAAAGTAGTTAAATTAATAGCTTAAATAGATGTTAAAGTACTGCAAGTATGAATGAAAGTTAGAGAGATAATGTTTGCGTTCATAAATTTACATTACGTTTGAAAATGTACATAATTGTTTTAATTTTTTAGGTTAACGGTAAATTACTATGTTGGCTTTGTACCTGCGCATATAAACGAGCCTACTTGAAGGCGCAACAAGAGGGTCGAATATCATCGAAAAAAAGACCTCATGAAAAATCACAACGTGATAGTACTGCGACTTCAGCCAAAAAACTCTCTCGAGGCGATATTACCAGAAGTAGTGGCAACAATCCAAGTGGTGGAGTTTCTGCTGTCAATGCAGCTGGCCTTGATATGTCTGAAAAAAATTCACGAACTGGCTCTTCAGGCAGTGGTAACGGTAATATAGGTTTAGGTTCTATTGCAGCTCCTGCAGTGGTGAGTATCGATCCGAATTCCGCCGATCATGTTGTGGCCATGACAACTTTAAAAGAACGGATAGCTAGTCTTGAGAAGCGTTTAACGCAAAAAGACAAGGAATTGTTTGACAAAGACAAATTGGTAATTTTGCAAACAATACGCTCTAAAAAATACTTAATTTATTTCTGTATTCTGTATTTTTTAAGCTCACTGAACTAAAGGGAAAAAATTTTGAAAAAGAAATCGAAATGCGTAACAAGTTAAAGGATATCGACAGATTAAATGAAATGAAAGTTGATAACTTAAACAGAAAAGTGGCCACTCTTCTTAAGGAAGTAGCTACATTAAAAAAGACCAACAAGAAGAATAATGGAGGAGGTAGCATAGCAGCATCTAACCGAGAAAAGGAAAGAGAGAAACGTGAACGAGAAAATATATCTCCCAAGGAAGAAATCACCACCACAAGTACTGCAACGGAGTTGTCTGATAAAGACGACGACAAGGAAGATGCAAAGGACGATCTTAAAAGTGAAGAAGATTCACGCGATTCACGTGTTAGTACTAAAGAAGTTAAGCCCACCAAGGTAGAGGAGGAAACTAAAATAGATGAGAATGTAAAACGTGAAGAACGCGAGAAAAGTGTTAAGAGTGAACAAAGCGAAAAGAGTGTTAAGAGTGAAAAAAGCGCCAAGAGTGAAAATAGCGACGTAAACAAGGAGGAAGAAGTTGAAAGATCGGGATCCCGCTCTCGATCTGGTTCAAGGTCAGTTTCACGGTCAGCTTCTCGATCAAAATCTCGCTCTCGTTCAGAATCCCGATCACGTACTAGATCACGATCGCACTCACATTCTCAGTCCAGATCTCGATCAGGTTCTCACTCACGTTCGGGTTCGCGTTCACCCTCACGTTCAAATTCGGTCGATTCAAATTAAAAACAAACAGACTGTTCTCTTATTAAATATTCTACTTATATTTTATGTAATTAGAACAGCTGACAATGAACCCTAAATTATCCTTCCTTTTTGTAATTGCTTTGTAAATGTATAAATATAATACATTATTTCAATATTAAGGCTATGATTTACTATCATATCCAGTCGTACGATGTGTCAAAAATAGCATATGTGCTAAAAAAAAAGTATGTTGTGGACTAGAAATGTATGTGTGTGACAGACTTTTTAATTTGTATTTTTCCATACGATCAATGCTGAAAAATTTTGTTTAATCAATTTTCTGAGTAGGACAGAATGCTGTCAGATTTTTTTGTAATTGAATCGTACGATTGTGTAGGATAGTGAATACTGGCCTTTACTAATCTTTGTGTGTATAGGAATGATAACACTTTGAAATAAATATTAACTACCAACCATTAAAAAAATACATAATTTTTCGAAGCGGAATCATATTTTTTTAAATATGTATGTGCTTTTTTTTTATTTTTAATTTTACATTATTACTTATTATTAAAAGTAAGTAAATATTTTTATATGTTCTATTACAACTAATTTATAATTTAGTTCAATTTTATTGATATATTTTTGTGCCCGTTTTTAATTGGTTAAAAAATAATACAATGAAAAGAAAATATCTTCTATGCTCTATTTTCATTACTTTTTAGATTTTATGACGACTATTTAATTTTTTGTAAAAATTTATATTTTATTGAAAACAATTTAAATACGTTTATGGAAATAAAAATAAAGTGCGAAGATAAAAAGTATTATATATTTCGAAAAATAGAATAAATATAACGTAAAAATGTTTATTTTATTTTTCAAACTATTCATATATTCAATTCTGGTTTTAGAAAGATTTTTCGCACGTAAGTTGATTAATTTTTTAAGAACAGAAAGAATGTAGTTTTTCGTTGGTTTTCAGCATTCTTCGTAACTATCTACTTGGTAGTTTATAGGCGAAAGCCTAAATTAGTAAAAACGAAAACGAGAAAAAAGTGTGTTTGTGGTATATATAATTCGCTCTAATTAACTCACGGTTGAGTTGGTAATATCATTAAAGGATAAATTGATCTTATTTGAAAAAGAAACGATAGCACGCTATAAAATTTTGCTGAAATTAATTACTACGGTGTATTTTAGTTTATATGGCCATTTCGCTAAGTGTTTGATTTAGCTTATCATAAAATCTTAACCCAAATTTTAGGAAAGCTCAAAATATCCTTTATGCTTAAAATTCCCTAAACAAAATTAAAACAAAAAAATTTTAACACCCAAAATATAAATGATTTATTCGCGTAAAGCAAAATGCTTGTGTAGAGTGCCATATACATTAGGTACAAATCATAGGCAATTGAAAATTTAAAATGTATTATGATTTACTTGTTAACATACAAAGTAGTGCACGTGCAATAATACTAACAAATCACTGGTGTAAGTCAAGGTTTACTGGCATTGTGTTGTACAAAACAAAATAAGTACAAAGTTTGAAAACATGTTCAATAACAGTACAGACTAAAAATATTGTTTCATACTAACCAGGAGAGTTACTGCGTAATTCGAATCGAAAACAAAATCATTTGAATTTGTATGACTTATACATTGTGTTTGACTTATACATTGCGATTCGAAAGAAAACCTTTAGGCAGTAGCCGCCAGAGTTCAGATTTTTTCATTTATGAACATTGAAACTTCAACATTCATGATATTTCTAAAATTTTACATTTTTT
The DNA here is from genome assembly GCA_949628195.1 of Phasia obesa. Lineage (NCBI taxonomy): Eukaryota > Metazoa > Arthropoda > Insecta > Diptera > Tachinidae > Phasia > Phasia obesa. Next base: position 71,219,698 of record OX451217.1, on the reverse strand, counting down.
TTTCACGATCATAAACGAACAACAAAAAATTGTCTATGTTCACACATAAATGAGTGTAACCAGGGTTTAAATTGCTTGCTTAAAAATAGCAACAGCACTAAAATCATTGCTTTGTTTACATCTTTTTCAGCAAATAAAAAACATGAATTTCTCAGCATTTACATAACATTTTATTATAAGCGAAGCAAATGCAAAAAAAGAGAAAAACGCATTTGCTTAAGCTCACTATGTGTTTCTTTCTGCTGCAAAGCAGTCAAAGCATTTTTTTGAAAACGTTTGCTGTTGCTAAAGCAATAAGTTTCTTCTTTTGCTGTTACTGTAAAACAATATTGGAAATCTTTATCTTCTTAATTTAGTTATTTTTTTCGGTTTACACATGATTTTAATCTCTCACTGTAGAAGAATCTTCTAAAACTAAGGACTGAAGCAGCAAGAAACAGCAATTGTGATCAGCCACAACTTAACATTAAAGAGTTAAGCAAAAATAAAAATGAAGTACAACTTTTTGCTTAAGCAACAGTAATAATTTTTAAAATAATTGCTTTGCTAACTGCTTTGCTGCAAAAAGAGACACATAGTAACCTTAGGCAAATGAATTGCTCTTCCTTTTTTTGCATTTGCTTCACATTAGTTTTTCTAATCACTGCGTGGACCTTTTTTTTTTTTTTTTTTTTTAAATATATGTACATTTGTAATACATGACGAGTAATAAATTAGCTTCTTCTCATTCACATCTGGCAACATTGCCTTGAGTTGTTAACAACGTGTTATTTTTTGCTCGTGTGTGATTTTTCTTTAAAATTTAATTTTTCATTTAAATCGCTTCCAATATGGCTAGCCAGAAGCGAGAATACTTTGGGAATAGTCCCAAATTTAAGACGATAAGGATTGATCCTGGCCCTAGTAACAGGTTTCATTTGCTAGCAAATGAAGAAGAAGAAGAGGCAAGAGCCGTCAAAGAAAGGGTTCCACCAATAGTGGTAGACTCGTGTCACAGTTTCTCAAAAGTTTGGGAAATACTTGGTGAGGAGTACTTCTTCAAGAGAATGACAATTGGAACTAAGGTTACATGCAATACAATGGTCCTGTATGAAGCTGCGTTAAAAAAGCTGAGTGAACTGAAGTACAGTTTTTATACACACGAAGTTAAAGACGTAAAGCACTTTAAGTTAGTGTTATTTGGTTTGCCAAGAACAGACGCAAAACTTTTAAAGGAGGAATTGATTAAAATGCACAACATAAACCCAGTAAGTGTCAAAGAAATCGTAACCAAAAGGACTACAGCTGATGACGCTATATACTTGATTGAGTTTAACAAACAAGAAGTGTCAAAAAATGATATTATGAAAATAAAGTACTTTTGCAATATTGCTGTTTACTGGAGAAGACCTCTTAAAGGGAATAAAGGGCCTACGCAATGTACGAAGTGCTCTATGTACGGACATGGAGCTAAAAACTGCAATAGAGTTATCGTCTGCGCAGTTTGTGCTGGCAATCACGACCAGACTGAGTGTGTATTGGCCAAAAACACTCAAGGGAGTAATGTTGTTTATAAATGCCACAACTGTAGCCAAAAGAACTTAAGAAACTCGAATCACAGGTCCGACGATCCTAAATGCCCTTGCCGTAAAGATTATTTAGAAATGCGCCTACGATTAACTTCTAAGTCTAGACCTAATTTCAACAAGTCGAGAATTAATCATGTGTATGATGAGACTGAGTTCCCACACCTGTCAAGTCAGAGTCAACCAACTGATTCACGAGAGCACACCTTCCAAAGGAAAAGTTTGTACTCTGAGGTTTCGAAAAACAGACCCCGCGACAGCAACAACGATGATGACTTATCTAACGAGAGACTGTTAGAAATCTTCTTTAGTGCTGTGGATGCACTAGAAAAATGTCGAAATAAATTTGACAAATTAAGAGTGCTTGGCATGATGCTCAAGCATGCTATATAAAATCATGGGTAGTCAAAATGTATACGTTATGCACTGGAATGCTCAAGGCATAACAACTGAGTCAGCAGCTGCACAGCTCGAAAAAGTTCTCCATGAGAAAAATATTGATATTTTACTTCTTAACGAAACGTTCCTGAAGCCGTATCATAGGTTAAAATTTGGAGGCTACAAAATATACAGAGAAGACCGTCAAACACATGGTGGGGGTGTGCTTATAGCGGTTAAAAATTACATAGATCATAAGTTGTTACCAAAGATTAAAACAATAACCATAGAAAATATCTCTGTGGAAGTTAAAATAAGTGGACGTCCCGTAAGTTTTATCTCTGCTTATAATCCTGTTTACACTTCTAATTTTAAAACTGACTTAGAACTTCTTACCAATTCGTTTAGTGACTATTTTATTTTTGGTGATTTGAATGCACAACATGTGAGTTGGAATTGTATTTCAAACAATTCAGCTGGCAAAGAACTGTACAGACATCACTTAAGTTCAAGTTATTATGTATATCATCCGGATACACATACTAGATTCGGCCAAAATATAATTCCAGTCCAACCATCCACGGTTGATATTTTACTTACTAACTCTAACATTTCATTTTCGCAGTTACAGTCACATCCAAATATTTTACAGTCTGATCACACCCCAATATCTTGTTACATTTTTGGAACACCACAAAATCACTTTGTTACAGTTCCGTTGTATAATCAGGCTGATTGGCCAGCAATTAAATACTGGGTCGAGAATGAAATTAAGAATCATAATATCGGACAAATAGAGCTTAACAATATAAACCTAGATTCGTCATTAAATAAATTAGTTAGTATAGTTAAAGAAGCCTTTTCCAAGATTCCAATTGGCCAGAAAAATCCTTGGCAGAGGGAAATTTCAAATACGTCTAAAATGCTGATTACTCAGAGGAACAAGTATAACCGTAAACTTAAAAGATGTAGAGATCCTACTTACAGAACTCAACTAATCAGCATTTTAAAACAGTTGAATCAATTAATTGATTTTCATTTGAAAAGGGATAGAAATGAAGCGTGGGCTAAATTCATTTCCAAACTGCCTTCCGGCTCTAAAAAGTTTTGGAAACTAACAAAAGCTTTAAAAGGTAGAAATTCTGCAATCCCCGATCTAAATATAAATGGGGAATTTTTAAGTACCGGTGAAGCAAAAGCAAATGCCATTGCGGAAGTTTTTAGATGCAACAATAATATCACCAACAACAATTCATCACCTTTAGATAATGTGGTTCTAAATTATGTGCAGGAACTTAACAATGTAAATCTCGCTGACAGTGACAATTTTGAATTCACAGATGCAGTAGAGGTAAAGACATTTGTTTTTTGTTTAAAAAATAACAAAGCCCCAGGTTTAGACGGAATTAACAGCATTATTTTAAAAAATATGCCCGATTACTTTTTTGAAACTTTGAGCAAACTATTTAATTACTGCTTGAGAAATGGTCATTTCCCCATGATATTTAAAAAGGCCAGAGTTATACCTATTTTCAAAACTGGAAAAGATCCTAAATTGCCTTCCAGCTATAGGCCAATAAGCATTTTGAGCTTGTTGGATAAAGTCTTTGAAAAAATAATCCACAAAAGAATCGTAGAGTTCTCAGAACAGAATAACATTATACATCAGCAGCAGTTTGGATTCCGAAGAGAGCACTCTACGGTACATCAAATCAAACGAGTGGTTAATATTATTGAGAATAATAAAAGAAATCGTAGAAGTACAGGTATTATATTTCTTGACATTGAAAAGGCTTTCGATACAGTATGGCATAATGGCCTATTGTATAAACTTAACTCTTTTAGTTTTCCTTTATATTTACAAAAAATCGTACAAAGCTTTTTAGACCAACGTTCATTTGTAGTTTTCGTGGAGCGCATCTCATCAGATGAAAAACATATACTCGCAGGTCTACCGCAAGGTTCCGTTTTGTCACCTACGCTTTATTCGTTATATACGTCAGATATCACTCTACGCAGGAATCAGGAAGCAGCATTTTATGCAGACGATAGTGCTTTCATTTGCAGCGGTAAGGTATCTAATTCATTAGTTAGGAAAATGCAAGAGAGCTTAAATTCAAGCCAAAAATATTTTAATAAATGGAAAATAAAGGTCAATGATGATAAAACACAGGCCATTATTTTTCCATATAATAAGTCGCCAAAACGCATACCTTCTCAATCTATGTTGTGCCGTGGGAATGTTATACCTATAAAGTCAGAAATCAAGTATTTGGGCATTATAATGGATAAAAAACTAACATTTAAGCAACATGTCAACCAAATTTGTGAAAAAGCTATAAAGTGTGGTCGGGCATTGTTTCCCATACTCAACAGAAGATCTAAATTGAATATGAAAAACAAAATATTGTTATATAAAATGTGCATTCGACCAATTATGAGTTACAGCTGTCAAGTATGGTTTCATAAAACTGCGAAAACTCATACCAAAAAGCTTCAGATTATACAAAACAAGAATTTGAAAATAATTCATAATCTTCCTCGTAGGTATCCGACAAATTTACTTCACAGTAACTTTGGACACAAGATGATAAACGATTTCACTAGAGAACTGACACTGACATTTAATGAAAAATGCAGACTGTCAAACTTTGAATCAATAAGGAATTTACAAGGTAATCACTAAGATTCGTTCGTTAAGAATGAATGTATTAGTGATTATCCAAACAAATTTCTTTATAACTTCCATAGAGATCAAAAAGGTTTTTTGAGCTATTTTCCTTAAGGATGTATATTTATTGTTATTAGTTTTGTAAATTTAATTATAAGACTCTTATTGTTGTAGTACTTATAGTAAAATCTCATACCTCTGTACCTTTTATATTTTAAACTTGTAAATAAAGACTTTTATTAAAAAAAAAAAAAAAAAAAAAAGCTTCTTCTCATTAATGTTCTTTTTCATAAATATACATGTTCTTTTATGAACGTTGAACATTTATAAAATTTCTCATAAAAGAATTTTATGCCTATGATCGCACATGCAGAAAAAAAAATAAAGAAAACATTTTGCTACTCTATACGCCGGCAGGTACACATTACAAAATATGTGAGTACATTTATGTATGCAAATGCATAGCGCACTTTTTCTACGATCTTTTCATTTATGTAAAATTATCAAAATTTTTAATACTCAAATAAGTATGTACACTTGCGTGAACTAGATTTTTTTCTCATTTTGAACAGAAAGAGAAAAAATAAATCATGGCATTCATAAATGAAAAAATTCAAAATAATTTGTAGTCTCTCACACATGTATGAGAAGATGCAGCTAAAAAATAAAATGTACACATTCACACATGAATGAACAATGGGTGAACATCTCGGTACTCTGATAATTTAACATACAAATTGCTCTTAAGTGTAGAAAGAATACAAGACCTTGAGCCTATTTAAGAACAATACATTTGTATTATCCTTAAACAAATCTTGTATTAAAATACCTATATTTATTAGGATAATTAGAGAATTGTAAAATAAGTATCTAAATCGTTTTAGAGAATGAAGCATAATAATAAATTTGAATTTTTATAATAAACATTACTTTGTATTAAAAACAAATACGTACATACTAATAAAGTTATTTTCAATTTATTTTTTATAACATAGATAGCCGTAGAAAGCCATTTTTTTGAAAACTAATGGGGTTTTGGTGTATGGCCATCCACATAAAAATTACGTGTAGCCTTCGGTAAAGATAATTCGATGCCATTTAATTCTTTTGTTAAGATTATTTGACAGCCTAACCGTGAATTTTCTTTTAGAAAAGGCGCCATATCTAATAAATCGTCTTCTTTCTCTTCAGCACATGGTAATTTGTCTAAATAATTGTCATGGACATAGACATGACATGTGGTACAGGCTAAAGATGCTTCACAAGCCCCTGAAAAATTTATATTATTATATCAAAAAGTAATTAAAAGTTTATTATTACCCTCCATTTCAATTTCATAACGATGGGCCAAATATAACACATTATCGCCAATTTTACCTTTCACTTCAGTTCGCTTACCATTTTTATCAATGTAGGTTACTTTCACACTAAAATATAAAAATTTCATGGGTTTATTCTATTTTCAATTAAATTATTGTCATACATTTCATCTTCTGACTTAGGATCCTGCCATTCATATTCACCATGTCTGTAAACTGCGCGAATAAATTTTTTAAAATAGAATTAAAAAGATTATGAACTTACTCATTGTGGTGTGGAGCCATTGAAACGTTGTAATCCTTGGAAGTTCTTGGATATTCTTTGTAGTTATACGAGAAAAAATTCTTGCTTGTCGGAGAAGTAAACAAAACATTTTGATCTGATAGCAAGGTACGTTTATTTGTTTAAAATAAATTTAGCTTGTTTGATAGCTTATGAGATAATATGACCAGCTGTTTAATGTTTACTTTTGTAAAAATAATGATGATTTGTTGTTGTGGCACAGTGTGGACTTATTTAATAGTTACCAAATCATAAAAAACTTGTTTATATCTAACAGTAAACATTTTTATTTCGATTATTTAATCGATAAGTCATAGTTCTGGGAACAACTCTAGTTTATTTATTTATTTATTTATCTAATCTTATGAATGAATTCTAAAATTAAAAACTAAATTTAACGAGCACTAGCTGCCAGGACTATCAGCTCGATGGGAAAAATTATATACATTGTTATAACGTATATGTTACAAATTATATTAAAAATTAAATATTTACATTATTTATACAAGGACTTTTGTTTCTCTAATAAAATTATAGATACTATTAATATTTGTATTCGTTGGATTTTGTAGAATGATGAAAGCTGTTAAGTTGTTGAAGTGTTCGAGCCTCTGGTTGTGTAAAAGCGAGCAGTCATTGATTAGGTGGTTTACGGTTAATTTGCAATTACAGTTGGTGCACATGGGACTGCTGTTCTTTTTTAATATATAGTCATGAGAGAAAGCTGAGTGGCCGATTCGAAGTCTAGAAAAGGTTTTTATTTTGTTTATACTCACATTCATTGGATATATAGGTTGCTTGAAATTTGGGTTGATGCTTGTGTAATAAGGGTGTTGTATTTTATTATTTTTAACCTTAGTGTTGATGCAGCACGTTATTTGTTGGCGTAAGTCTATTCTTTCCACAGTATCATCTAAGAGGACGGGTGCGTTAGAAGCATATCAGCTTTTTCATTTCCTACGATTCCTATATGGCTAGGAACCCAGTAAAGCCTTATTTTACCTTCGTTATTTAAGAAGGCATCTCTAATTTTTAACAACTTTGTTCCACTTGTTATTGAGTGGATTTTGTATTGATTTATAAACCGATAAACTATCTGTGAAAATCATGGTTTTAAATTTTTTTGTAGCGGCATATTGTATAGCGCGTAAAATTGCGCAAGCTTCGGTAGTAAAAATTGAGGTGAATTGGTACATGATGCTGAGTGCTACATTATTTCCATCGTCTTCCACTACAGCATAAGCGGGTAAGGATTCCTGACATTTAGATCCGTCTGTGTATAGAAAACACCAATTGTGGTCTTTAAGTTCCAGTTTCTTTTCTGCAAAGATGTGTAGAAATTGTTCTTTGGTAGTGTTGGATTTTCTTAGTTCAGATAGCGATAAATCTACATAGGTGTTGTTGAATTTCCAGGGTGGCTTTTTGATTACTTTTTTGGTAAACTTTATGGGAATGTCCATAGTTGAAGCAAGTTCCAGTGATAAAGCCATTGCAGATTTAATACGTTTAGATTTTTTGGCGGAGGTATCATTGTCAATTATAGAGTTCGTGCTCGTTAAAAGTTTTAGTAGGATTCTTCCTCTTACTTCCAGTATTCTGTTTTCGACGGATGGGAGTCCTGCTTCATTAAGAACATTATCAATTAGTGATGTTCTATGTGCATATAACAAGAAAAAATTACTGAGCACAAAAAGGGTGGTCCGAGGTATGGGCCTCTAAACTTTTCATATAAAATTGCGATTGTGCATAGCCTGCTTTCGTCCAAGCGAATAGACTTTCTCCTACATGGAATGACCAACACCGGCTTTGTTTCGTTAAGTTTCGCTACATAGCCATGATTAACACCGGCTTTCCTTTCTAAAGTTTTTCTACATACGTAGGAAATATCAACAACGATTTTTAGAGCCCACTCCGGATGAAGACACTTTCCTCGGGAGTGGATCGACGGATATAAAGGACAATTGGCTTAAAATATTCACTGAATGCTATATTTTCCATTGAAAATTTTTAATATTAAACTCCATATAAACAAATTTCGATTTTCCCCTCAATATTTTAACTCCTCCCAGTAAATTTACCTTGACAAACATCATTCTTAATGTAACCCCCATCAACATCAGTCATCAATTTATTTTAACAAATGCCAAACTTCATATAAAAAACCAGTATCAAAAATAAGTTTTTTTATAGTCTAAAGTTTGACTTATGTTAATTTTAATTTTTAATCAGCCTTTTTGACTGTAAGGGAAATATAAACAAAGTAAACAAAATAACTACTTAAGACTTATCTTAATTATCAATAATTTTTTTCATATAAAAAAACAGTATTCAAAATAATGTTATTTTATATGAAGTTTGACTTTTGTTAGACATGTTGATGACTAATGTAGACGGGGGTAATGTTATTCTATGGGCTTAAGTAATTCAAGTTATGGTGCAAACATGGTACTACAAATGTTTATGTTATTTTTTTATTTAACGATGGAGAAGCGAGGTACACCGGGGAGGTCAAGTTTATAATACAAGGTAATCATTGGGGTTGGAGAGACCGTTCTGTTGCCCCCAGAATTTTTAAAAAATTATACTTATTTTTAGAACATTATTTTCCAATAAAAATGGGTTTGAAATATATATATTTGTTTTTTATTATTGTCGTCTCGCTTTCGGATACGCCTTGTGCAAAATAAAAGATCTACTTTATTTTAAGTATATTTGGTAACACTGGGAAGTTGTCACCTAACCAAGGCGAATTGATTACTGAAAAAAACGTAAATAACACAAATTTCCCAGATAAGTTATCAGTAGTAAATAACATTCTTTTAATCAAAACAAATTGAATACAACATTTACAAAATATTTGGTTGCAATTAAAAATATAATGGCCAACAATTTATTAAAGAATTCAGATGAAAATTCTTCTTTAGCTAAAAGAAGAAGAATTTTGGCTGCTGTGGCTCAAGAGATTGTAACAAGTGAAGATGAGGATAATGTTGCCGATGGAATGGATATCTGCAATATAATAGAAAATCAATCAGATCAAGATAGGCAAACAGCAACCTCCTGTGCTTTACATGCTCTTGGAGAGACCATAAGAAATACATTATTGGAAATTAATGAAATACGGGAACAAAATCGTGAACGTCGGCACCGCGAATTATTACAAATATTAACAAAAATGGTACTGCAGGAAAACTCGGCAAAACATGAAGTCACCAAATCAAAAAAATTAAATTTCAATATAGATAGTTCAAATAATGACCCACACAATTCTACACATGAATATTTAGCACAGCAAGATACCCTTGATGAAGTTGCCCACCCAATTGAAAATTCATCTTCAAAGTCCATTAAATTACTATCTCAGATATCTAACAGGCAGCAAGCAAGTAAAGTTGAAAGTATAATTGCTGTGAAACACGATGATACTAAAAAGGAACTGGAAAAAATGCGTACCAAAATGTTGGAGTTACAACGTCAAAAAATGGAAGATCGTGAGAGAAAAAAACGTGAATTTATACAAATGTAAAATATTTTGAACTAGTTAAGAGCAATTTATTACTAATTAATTATTAATCAACAGAAATTTTAATTATCATACTTATACGTACATTGTTTTATAAGTGGTAATTTAACCCTCTAGTGCGCAAGAAAACCGAATTAAATAAAATACTACTTGAAGGAAAGAAAATAGTTAAAAAACAAACTTTTGTTCTAGCAGTTTGTATAATTTTCGTTTATATGGGCCCAGGAGGCGAAAAATCCTTGGATGAAAATTTGCATCATTGCGTATTTAGCTGTAAGTTCAAAATCTAAAATTTTTATACGTCAATAGTGATTTAAATGGACAATGTTTTTGTTTCTTTTTAAAAACCAACGTATTATTTATTTATTGTTTATGAAATTTTACATTAAGAAAAAAGATAACATTTTAATTTGGTTCATTTTTTATGAAATTTTACAAAGCAGTTTTTGGATTTTGTTAGATATAAAGCTATGTTACACTTGCTACAAATCAGTTGACTTTGGCCCTTGCAGCCCGGCAGCTTGCATCTTACTCTATTATCTTGGAATTCCGGTTAGTGGTCCACATGATCGTGCCTGATATCTTCGGATGGTATAGCTGATGCTGGACCTCGTTTTTGCTTTTGGACATGCAATCTTTCGACAGAAGGTGAATCGTTGGTTCTTGGACGTTTCTGTTTTGTGTTTATTTTTAGAAGTGTCAATGCCTGATCTTTACGAAATGTTAATAGTGTAAGAGTCGTATTCCCTGTTGCTCGCTTATACAAAAACCAAGCATTTGTAACTGCTAGATCCAGTAGATGGTAAACTAAACGCATATACCATTTTCTGGTTTTCATTTTGATTCGGTTCTGCCCCAATATGCTGTCTAAGAGATCAATACCGCCCATATGACGGTTGTACTCTTTGACAATAGCTGGGCACTTAACCATGATCGACTTGCGTTCCCGACGGTCGAATCTGCTAATATCATTTTCTGGTTCCACGCCAACGAATGAGGAGAGAAGAGTTACGTTCTTATTATCTTTCCACAAGACGTTTGCGAGCTCTAAACCTTCAAAGTCAGCAACGAATTGAAGTGATGATCCCCTAGGACATTTTTTTATTTCTTGATCAGTTGGTAATTTACAATTTTTTTATTCTATTTCGTCTGTTCCAACTGTATGTATACCCTTTTTCCTAAATAGACAACCAACGCGATGGCAGTGTAATAATTGTCGAAGTATACTTTATAGTTATATCCATTTGGGACATTTCGTAATAGTCGTACAACAACGTTGGCAGAAACTCCTAGATCAGGCTCACTTGGCAAACGTTTATGCGGCAAATTGTCTTGGCCCGTATATATTTCAAAATTATTTGTAGCCCCACTTGTGTGGCTTTGCAGGCATATATTGTTTCAAATGATGCGAGGCTTTACTTGCGCACATTTGTTCATCAACATATAAGCGTTCTTCTAACGGAATGGATGAAAATTTTGGATTTAGACGGTCTATCAGTGGCCGAATCTTTTATAATTTGTCGTAACAAGGATCTGTTTGATCGGCAATAAAATTTTCATTATTGTTTAAATGAAATATTGATCGTATCTTTTCAAATTTTTTTTGAGGCATGCATTCCTTTACAAAGTCCAAACCAATTTGGCTGTCCCATAGAAGGCTAATATTGGAGTAATTCACTATTGATGACAAAGTGAGGATGCCCATAAATTGGTAAATATAATTTTTTCCAAAATAAAGATCTCTTCAATATTTTTTTGTTTCGCATACAAATTAGATTCCTCAACTATATATTGTAAAATGTCTTCATCAAAGAAGTAGTGGAAAAATTGGAATGGAGTCTGAAAGTTCTTTATAAATTCCGGTAAATCGGTATTTCCTCCAAATTTTACTTCGTCTTCACTGACAGAAAATTTAGTTTTTTTCCAGTCAATATGTCTGCAAGCCTCTCGTGTTAAGAAATTCGTGGCACCAAGTAGATTTTCCGGAATTTCTGGGGCAATATTTTCAGTTACATTTTCATCTTCACTATTCAAGTTCATGAGATTCACAATATCTTCATCACCCAGAAGGTGCTCTAGATCTTTAATATTTAGAAGATTACCTTCCATAACTTCATCTTCATCATCGGAGTCGTCTAATTCATCTTCACTTGCAGCAGGGTCAAGCAAAATACGGAGAATATCCTCCTCTAAAAGTTTTTTTTGTGACATATCCTGAAAATCCGTTATATACGAACTATTTTTTTTTTACTGTCACTTAAATGCGCAGTGATGCAAATTTGCATCAAACCTTTTTTTATACACAGCAAAGTACTTACCATAAAAAAACAATAAACACTATAAAATTTTAATAAAAGAGAGTGTAACTTATTTAAAAATCACAACTGTTTATAAACTTGTTGAAATTATTTAAATTTTAAGGTCAGAAAAAAACACTGTTTCCTCTACGCACAACAAACGAATGAGCAGACACTACAAAATTGCACAATAATTCAATGCTGCTATAACGGTACTTCAAAAGCAGAGAAATCGACGCCTATGAAATGGAGACAATATAGAATGAACATTTACACAAAACTGTTTTCAAATTTTGAAACTACGGAGAGATTTTCGGTGTGATTCAAATTTGCATCACGGCGCAATAGAGGGTTAACTTAACGGATATGTTGAAACCTGCAATGTCATGGTATTAAGAAATAAGTTGTTCCAAGATAAAAAATAATTTTCAAATTAAATCTAATCCATTTATGTAGTTTTAATCATGATATAATAATACAAGGTAATTCCTTTTTAAAAATGGTTGAAGTTTGCCGGAATTATTGAATTATGTTTTTATGTAAACAGAAAAAAAGCGTTGCCACTAATAGAAATGAGAAATATTTATTTTGGAAATTATTTAAAAAAAATGTGTAATTTATATAAATAACATAAAATAAAAACGTGCTTTGGTTTAATACGGGTATGTTCTGTTATCCGAAACCGAGTGAAATTGAATCCGAATGAAATTTTAAATTGTCATAACTTTTAAATCTTACAACATTTTGTTTATACATTTGATTAAAGACCATTCACACAACTTCCTCGATTTCTATGTTTTAAAATAATAGGCGCAACTAAATTATATTTTTCTTTAAAAATTTATTCGATTTCAATTTCACTCGGTTTCGGATTACAGAACATAACTTATAGTATAACTTATGAGGAATAAATCTTGTTATAGATAATGAGTTCCTTAAACTTTTATAGGTACACTTTTGTAACTACTGAGAAAAAAAAAAATATATTACAAACTTATTTAAGATGCATTCTAATTGACCCTATGAGAAATCGCAACAAAATACAAAATCGCCAAATGAATAATTAACGTAAAAAATTGGAAAAAACGGAAATTTGTCCAAAAATATATATAAAAAAGTCAGTAGTGACATTAAGGTCATTGATTTTTTTAATTTTTGAATTCTAATAAGTCTTTAATGATAACAATTCCATTTGGCATCGTCCACAGACTATGAAGACGTATCACTTAATAAAGTTGATATTCCCTTTGTCGACATCAACATTTAACGATGACTTTTTAATTTTATTACGTATTTGTAAAAATATGTGACGTTAAAATTTTGTTGTATCGACGACGATTTCATCGCCTTGTTTTTTAAAATTCAAAATGGAAAAGATATAAACAACAAATTTGACCCAATTCGGAAAATTAGTTGAAGAAATGAAAGATAGAAAAAAACTTAAAACCGGTTCTTATTAAGCGCTTATTATTTTTTTTAAAGAATATTTCTCTACAGAACAGTGTTATCGATAAGCCGTCGACATCTTTAAAAGAGCTTTAGGGAATACAAAATTATAATCAAATTGATGTTGATGTCGGCTCGACAAAGTGGTGACGATAGTTTATGGCGATAGTTAATTAAAACATTTTGGATAATTGTCCATTTGAAAATTCTGTGTGCGGATTTCTTGGGTTATTTTTCTTTTGAGCAATTTTGCATAGAGTTATTTTCCATGCAGCCATTAAAATTAACCAAACTTTTTAATTTTAAGTTGCTATAATTGTGCAACTTTAAATGTTTCTTGATACTCCTGACAGATTAGCTTTCCATCTAAGTTAAAAAAAAATAATTTCTTAAATGAACATACCAGGGGTGCCTCGGGCAAATTGTACTTAATAAGAAAACGGATACTTAAACACTTTTGTCAGATATAGGGAAATTAAAAATTTTATTTGTGAATTCCTGCAAAACTGTAAAACTACCGCATTTCAAACTGAAACAATTTTCGTTTGTTTACTTAGATACATAAACTTAAGGATTGTTTCTTTTTCTAATTTTTTTAATTTGAAATAAAGGGAAAAAACGCAAAATGGGATTTCACAAAGTATGTGATATCGTAGCACAAATTTTAATAATTCCCGCAAATGTCAGAACGTTAATATGGCGACAAAAAGAGATAATGACCTTCTATTATGATATCATGGTTTTAATACTAAATTTGAATTATTTCAGAAATATAATTTGATTTTCATTTTATTTAAAAATAAAATTAAGAAATCAAAGTTGTTGGAAGGAAATTGTAAAAAAATTAAAATACTAACCAGCAAAGTAGCAGTATTGCTACTTCCTGAGTAGCAAGATAAATATACCTTGCTACTCAGGAAGTAGATCAAATATCCTAAAAGCAACTCAACTAACTTTTAATGCACTTTAAGCTATTTTGCAACCAGTAGTAAGTGATACTTGGATTATTTTTATTAAAATTAACTGACTTTTTTAACATTGTGATGTCCTAGGGTGTAGTCAGTTGTCTTATTGACTACTCAGAAGTTAGCTTAAAGTTAGTCAATTTGTAGTTAGCTATAAACTAAATATATATCAATTAGCTATAAAGGAATTTGTAAAAATATGCAATAATTTTTTTCCCTGTTTATTATTATTTCCTGCATCTTTGAAGGCTTCTTAACTAAAAATGTTAATAAATGAAATGCTCGATAGTCAGTAAAATATTTCCTACTAAATTCCTAAATTCCTAAGAACGCAAGTGATGTGACACAAATTTTCATTTTATAATTTTAAAAAAGAAATGAAAAATATTTAAAACAAAATTGTCAAAAATAATTTTATTTTGGGGAGGTTTTGCATTTACATTGTAGTTAGCTTATAGTTAGGCCATAAAAGTTAACTTAAAGTGTGTTATTTTCGTAGTCTACTACCATTTTGCTTGTAGGGTAGAAATATGTAGGTATGTAGATGAAAAAAATACAATGAAATTCGTATTTAATATTTTTTTCTTAAATGCGTTTAGGTCGATATGTATTAAAAGGTAAGTAACACTTTTTAAAGATTATTTTTCATCAGTTTTAAAGTGAATCCAATACATTTCACAACAATACACACAACAACTCGTCACAAAAATTTATTGCTATAGTGTAGAAAAACGCTTTTGCAAGTAGTTTAAAATTACAAATTAGATAATGAATATTACAATTTCTATTAAGTTTTTACCCTCTCCTGCAAAGTAACAATTATTTGAATTAGGGCCTTTCTCTTTGAGTCCCACGAAATATTAATTAATTGTTTAGTTTTACATTTCAACAAATGCAAATGGACATATGTATAAGAAATCCTCGTAGTAAGAGGAATACTGATATTTATACATAGGGCTGTTTACAGTTTATATATTCAGGTACATATATGATGGAAAACGATCGTTTTCAAAGGGTGTGATGAATTTAGATCGATTTTGAGGATTATTTTTGAACCCATCTGTTAACATTTGTGTTTAAAAAGTATACCAGAAGATAAAAATCAAACAAAAATTAAGAATTTAGACAAAATATAAAATTAGTAATACACGTTATGTATAATTCATATTTTCAATTCCGATATACATATGTACATAAACTTAAAAAAATGGGAAGTAGTCATGTTTGATTCATAATATTTATAAAAATTCATGGGATATAAGTATAATTTTTTCTTCGTGTTTAAATTAAAAAAAAAGCTGACAAAACGTGTTAAACTTTTTAAAAATTTTTCGATCGAAGAACAAAACTCAAATTTAGTTTCTAACAAAATACAGTTTTTATCTGTCTTTACACTTAAGTTAAAAATCAAAATCATATGATTTCAAATCACAAACTATTTTAAAATTACCCTGTTTTGTAAATCACATAATTTTTTATTTTTTTATGTGATTTTACCATTGTAGAACCACAAGAAAACTTTGGTTTTATGTTTTTTTAAATTAAATTTTACTTAATACTTAAAGTAAAAGCAACCTAAAAAGCCTAGGGTAACTCCAGATGGTATAAAATGAAAATAATGTAAGAAATAAGCCTTTGTCTTTGACAAAGGTAGTTCTACTTTCTCAACACTTATGTATGTGCTGTTTCTGTATTGCAAGCGATCGATACGTCTAGAAAATTTGTATAGAAATATCTCAAAAAATGAGTGCCTTTCATACAAATTATTCTAGACTATTTGCTCGCTTGGAATATAGAAACTGCATATTAACCTGTTGAGAGGTTATAGGTATGAAATATTAGTGCAAAACTACAGTTTTTAAAAATGTACAATTTTCTCATAATTTACGTAATTTCACTACCAAATTGAAAAAAGAACACTTCAAACTATTTAGGCAGGTTGTTGTGAAATTAGCAACAAAGAACTCGCAAAAAAAACAATCGAGTGATTTAAAATCACAGTCACTTATCTAACCGATTTAAAATCACGTGATTTGGAAAAGTTTTGTTCGTAGACACCTTGTATGTTATTTCAAATCACTTTAATAAAAAGTAATTTTCAGAACAGGCCTGGGGGCAAATTGTATCATTCGATATAGTAGATCGAAATTTCAACAGAATTTAAAGGGGAATTTTGATGGATATAGAAAGTTGTTAGCCCCTAGATATTTTCAATTTTATTTCTACCAGTATTAGTTTCGAAATATAAGGTAACCGATTTTATTATTTTTGTCACTTAAATATTCGAAATTCTAAAAAACTCAATTTTTAGACTCTAGTTTTAATAAAGAAACATATTCAGTTATTAAATTACATAAATCAATCGTATAATTAAACTATGTATTCAATTTTATTAGGATTTTTTTATTTTTGACATGGCTTACGAAGACAGAGCCGAATAAGTTACAAGAAAATTTTAGCATGGTTCGAAAAACGAATTGACACACATGAGCAATAAAACCACGCATGCGACATAATGCGACACATGTCACACATGCGACAGTTGTTTAATACGATGTCTTCTAGTTACTTGTGGTGTTTATGACATGCATAAAGAAAGTGAAAAAACAATAAGAAAAATTCTTCATGCAGCTGACTATTATTTTTATTGCGTTCAGAGAATTTCTTTAAAATCATAATTTTCACAGTCGTAAAGTAACTTTGGATTGAGGAACACGTTCGTGCGTCATTGTCATTATCTTTTAAGGTCAATTAGGCCGTCCTTGTTGCTCGGTATTCAAGTGGTTTGCGTCTCCCTCTCCCAAATACTCAATCGGATTAGGATCCCGTAGAGTTTGAAGGAATTGTTGAAATTTGTAGGGTAACCAGTTCCTAATATTGCAATCCTGTTGCTATTAAAATAGGTAACTATTTTGGCAAAATATATGTTATTAAATTAGAAATACAAAACCAGAAATTCAAGGAATTAAAGTCAATTATCATTCCTTTAAAATACCCTATTATAAAAATTTTAATATCGAGCTACCGTATGTATGTTTCATTTGTGTTTTTTACTTAATGCCAAATTTTGTTACAATTGATGCTGAGTTGGTACAATTTAAACATTGACCGATCCCAATACTGTATGTAACACACTAGTGTTGGCCATTTTAAACCAAAACCCAAAAAAAATAAAAACATAATTTTGAAATGTATTTTAATGAATACACTAAGTTATATATGTATATAGACAAAATGATTCACGTGTTATTAGAAATTCCCAGCAATAACTAAAAACTGATCTTATAAACATATATGTATGTATGTATGTTTATGCCGTAATAGCAAAAACAATAATGCGGGAAATTTACTTTGCCTAATTTTTATTTGAAACAGGTAAATTTAGTTGGTTCATTTTACAGGTCTAAATTTAACTACATTCTTATTTTTATTGGTAAATAATTCATCGTGTTGTGAGGTCGCATTTATAAGCGCTATATTTATATAAATGTCTTTTAAATTTTTTTTCCACTTGCCTAAAACAAATTCAAAATTGAATGCATATTTTTTTATTGATCAAGTTTTCATTGGTTTTTGTTTTTCTGTTAAAAATTTTCTCTTGCTTTTAAATTATTTTTTTTTTAAATAAAATAATTTTGATCTAGTTTGCCTGGCAATGAAATAATGTGATTTTCTTAAAAAATATTAAAAATTTTACTTTGAATTGTACTGCAAACATTTTTTTTAAATCTAGTTTTCATTGCCTAAGAACAAAAGGCTTTCGCTTTAAATAGAAAATGTCTTTGAAGATTATTGCATTTGAGTTTGTATTTTAAAAGGTGTGTGTTGAAAAAAAAAAGTATTTTGAAAACGAAAATTATCTGTTGTAAAAATAAGTTAAAATATTTGTGGTGATCCTTTGCGGAAAAAAATAGATTTTTGTCGTTACATCCTAATGGTGAATATTAATCAACCAGAGGTTATTATGTTTTACTCGTGTAACAAATTGGAACATTGCGGTAATCCCAAATTATTTTTAGTATTGGAATCTAATACCAATTACCTCATATACGAGTATACATATATGTAATATATAATATAATCTGGCGGAGTACTGGCTTCCAGCTTTTGCATTATAAAAATACCATTTCCAGTTAGCTGCAAACAACCACCAGCTTTCCTAAAATATAGGAAGGGAAATGAAAAGGCAATGTCAACGCGTACATTAAACAAGAACAACGAATAAAATTAGTCATTTCTTAATGAAAATTTTCAACCATTTCACAAAATAATAGAAAAAAAATCATACATATTATCATACTACAAAAAATGGCTTAACGAAACCATTACTTAATTTTAATTTCGTTGTCGTAAAATAAATTTGCTATATTGAATTGATTGAATTTAAAACTAATTTAAAAAAATGTAAAATTAAAACATAGTCATACTTATTCAAGCCCCTAATACATACCTACATACATATTTTTCTTACATTACATACATACATAACAGTTCCCGCACATAAAATATGAACATTGGTTAAACATTTTTTAGAAATCTATAGATGCCTACAAGCCTTCAAAATCTTCGAGATAATAGCGCTGGTGTCATAGATGAGTTTGAAAGGTAAGTCTTAAAATTCATTTATAAAAAAATATATATATATAAAATATTCTTTGCAAACAGAAAAAAAAACAAATAAAATGGATAATTAACCAATTATTCGTAAATAAAATTACATATAACTTCCTTATACACTTATATACATATATGTATATACATAAAAATTGATTAAAACAAAGACAATTTGCAAATTTAAAATTAGTGAAATACTTATAGGTATGAATTGTATCTTTATGGGCATTTGTATTAAATTCAGTTATTAGTTTGTTATTTTAAATTTTTTTTCCTTATTAGTTGTGTTTTCAAATGGTTTAAAAATTACCATGTTGTTATTAATTCTAATAATAGTTTTAATTTGAATAAATGTTTTGTTATAAAATGGTTAACTAGGTTTTATTTTTCAATGTACGAAAAGTTTAGGTAAATACTAGTTGGAGAATTTGGGCTATCAAAAATAATAACAGAATTAGATAGCATGGTAAGGGCGGGTAAAGACGGAGGGTTAATACCATCATTATCCTCCAGATAATCTCCTTCACACAGCCACTTTATTAATATATGTTTCACTTATTTTCTTTTATCTTTATGGTCGATTTCCATTAAGTTTTGCTACCCTATATTTTATGTATTTTGTTGATGGTTTGGTCTAAAAGGAGAAAAGAACACCCCCACTTTCACTGAGCACGGCTGGATATAAGGTAGCACGATCTCCGGAAAGGTATGACTATGGATAACCGTTACAGTGTGTATTTTGAAAAAGTTACCTGATTTTTTAAAATCGATCAGAAAATTCCTTTATAAGAAATTTAAAAATTCATTTTGTATAATGAATTTTTATATTCATACATATGTTAATATTCTGCTGCTGTGTGAATTAATATGATAGGTACATACCTGTGTATGTAAATATATTATTGATTTTTTACAATTTAAATTGTTTTTCTTATACATTTATTATCCATGCTCACTCATTTTGATGTTCGATATAATTCTACTTCCTTGCTGGATTCTTCTTCTTAGTCTCGTCTCCTGAGTTGGTGGATATATCTAATCAATTCCAGTGTCCCGGCATAAGTCGTTACTCTTTATTTTTTGTATAACTCAAGGTTTTACAGTCAGTTGCACGACAATATTATGAGTTTTACGATTATAATGCAGATGATGTGAGGTCGGTAGAATCTATAGTTTTAAACTGTAGTTTTGATGAAATGTATTTGACTCATAGCGTTGATGATCAGTTAAAAATTTTAAATGAAAATATGAAGATACTGAACTCAATTGTTCCTTTTAAGCGACGATTTCTAAGAAATAGCGGGGATGACTGGTTCGGTGCGCCTAAGATTAGGTATCAACTATCACTTAGAGATCTGGCATACAGAACATATTTGCGTAAAAGGACTGTTGAAAGGCTAAAACGGTAATAAGAAAATTTAAGTGAAGAGGTCAAGATTTAATTTTTGATGATAGAAGCTATAAGGAGATTTGGTCTATCGTAAATAAAAATGGATTGGCGGATGGTTCTACGGATTTGGATAATGTTGACCCTGATGTTTTTCCTCTAATCAATATGTTGATCGTGATAGGTTTTGATTGAGTTTTCTAGTTTTTCATATAGTGGTTTTTCTTTTCGTGATGTGGATGTTTTTGAGATGTTTGATGCTTTTAATTTGATAAGGTCAAATACTTTTGGATATGATTGCTTTGCTCCTAAGTTTATTAAATTAATAATGCCACATATTGGAAATTATATTCAAGGCATATTTAACCAGGTGACAGAACAAGGCGGACCTATTATTAAAGAGATATTTTTAAAAAATTTTTATATGGGATTTGACATTAATCATGTATTTTAAGAGAGAATAAAATAGGTATCACTGTCAAAATCCAAATAAAAAAAAAGTAAAAAATTTTTTTGCTGATATTTCCTCTATCACCTTGTTAAATATGCCTTGATATGCATGTAAATAAAAAATCAATATCGACCCATGTGTCTTTATTTATTTAGTTTTATTTTGTGAATAATTATTTTTTAATAATTTGACATTTATAATATTGACATTTAAAAAAACTTTAATAAAATATAGATACGTACATCAGTCAATTAAATTGTTTTTAGTTATTGGAAGGAAAAATTTATTTTAAATTCTAATACTATTTTTTGCAGTTTTGCTAATTATTAAACATTTAAAAAATTGAGTTGCAAGTTATTATCCGATTACAAAAAAAAACTCATGCATATGTATGCGTGTATGTGAATATAAGTATAATTTAATTTGAGTGCATCTATTTAAAATTATAACGGCGTTGAACAGTGCTAAAAACTATTAGCATACTTTAAGGAGTTATTTAAATTGTTGAAACTGTAATTACAAAATTGGAGAATTATATGTTAAACAAGTACGTTAAATATCTTTATTTTACTAACCTTTCTGATAATTTATTCCTGATTATTGAAGTTCTTAAAGTTGCTACAATTATAATTTTGTAGCGTTGTTTTAAGTGAAATCTTATACATAAAAATAAAGCGCGTTATTAAAAATTGAGGTTTAGCTCTTATTTACTGTTTCATAACCTAATTCTTTGTTTCATCTTTTAAGCCATTTTCAGCTTTATTCTTTAGAAACAAATCATTTGGACCAGTCTGTTGTATGGGTATGATACGCTCTTTTGGTTCTTTAGTGGACTTAGGCAACATTACACTTAAGACGCCATCCGAGGATAACTTACAAACGATATCATCTGGATTATAATCTTTAGGCAGTATATAACGACGAACAAAGTGACGCGAAACAAAACCTATATCATCCGCTTCGCGTTCCTCATGCTTACCCTCAATTAATACATGGTCATTGATTATTTTAACATTCAACTCCTCCGGCTGAAAGAGTCCTACATCAATGTGCACGGCGAAATTATGATCTTTATCTTCGTTTCCAACATTTAATGGTACATGTGCAATGTCTTCCTTAGGCTTTTCATTCAAACCCAACTGGCGGATATGTGGAGCCAATGCTGAAATCAAACCCATCGTATGCATATCGATGGGATGAGGATGTCTCGAATGTAAACGACGATAGACATTATTTGGAAATATGTCTGGATTATAAAATGGATGTGGATCAAAATTCAATACAAATGGTAAATTGGCCATTCCGGTTCAAGTATATTTTTCTTCGGTATGTGGTAAACTAAATTTCCTTATAAAATGATGTTTTCTTTTAAGGTTTTTATTGTAAGACTTGTTGTCCTGTTTAGTGCCCAAGTGCTTATGAAAATATTACGTTGTATTTGTGTTTTATATAGGAAAATGTATCTATACCTACACACACACAAATACGCACCCTTATGTATCTGCGACCTGTATTTGATTTTTTATTATTGCTACCAGGCATAATGCAGACCTCCGTGTAAACCCAGTTAACAATTAAATGCCTTATTAAGCTCATATCCATATACGGTAAATTCTCGATTATTGACGGGTGTTTTATCCGCTGTGCGGATTATCCGCGGCGCCAACATTAAAACGTATTACGTATAAAAACAGACAAAATACACATAACAAGTTTTTAAACTTAGTTTTTTTGTAAATACAGATAAAGTTTTCTAATTACTCGTATGTACTATAATATAATAAAAAACATCATAAATAATAAAATAAGAAACTACTACTTTTTTTGTTTCGATTATCCTCGGTATCCGCACTAGTCAATTCCGCGGAAAATGGGGAGTTTATTGTATAGTATACATACATAAATAAGTATATTTATCAATTTTTTTTACGGATGTTTATACTGCATCTTGAAAAGATATTCTAAATTGTATTAAAATTTTTGACCGTTAAAGAATTTTGGTAGCTTGGCTTATATGTATGTATGTATATTTGAAAACTTCAGTAAGAACTTAAACATTTTTCATAATTGCATAGTTGTGATTTACCGATTCTTAAGGGACAAGTTCAACAATTTAAGTTCCAAGGGTTACTTTAACAAATAATTTTCCATTCTATCTAGTTCAGTGGACCTCTTTTTTCTCAATTAGATAGTATGTATTTGGGCAGCACTGATATAGATTTATGAAAGATATTAATTAAAGTTTAAGGAGTAAAAATATAACAAAACGAAAAATAATAAAAATAAATTTTCTTGCTCGGAAGCAAGGTATATTTATTTTACTAGGTAGTAGCGTCCCTACAACAAATACAACAATACAAAAACAACATGGCATTTTGTTGTTGCTTTGTAGTTCGAAATGTCAAAAAACATATAAGAAAATTGAGAAGGCGTGTATGTGTTTTATTGCTTTCTCACTTCTACACTATAAAATTTCTGAACACATACAACTTTTGACATGTCGAACTACTAAAACAGCTGGGCGGACGACACTACCAATAAGATAAATATACCTTGCTCGGAAGCTAAATATGATTTTTTAAGTATGTATTTGAAGTATGTCTTAAAAATAATATGAAAAAATTAATTAAAATATGTAGGGATAATAATTGAGGAGAAGCTATTGGAAATGAAATTGTAGGTCCTAGTCTAAATGCGGAGATAAAAAATTCAGACTTTCTGGTTTATTTTTAAATTCGTTTATTTTAGTTACATATATTCAGAATAGTATTCAAGAAATATGTACCAATCTATACACATAAAACTGTAACAGGACCGTTTCTATACATAAAATATTTTTTGAAAATATTGTTGCTGGTGCAGTTCATAATCGTAAAGGAATACAAAACAGCTTTTTTGTGATGTGAACACGTAAAAACTACTAGATGAATTTTAATAAAGTTTTGTGAGGAGGTTCAAATAAATATAGGATACTTTTTTCCCCCAAAAATATCACATTTCTAAGAGAAAACGGAGAAAAAATAGTGAAAGTCGACGCTATAAGTGTATGTATAAATTGAAATATAGCATGTAACAAAAGCTTTATATCTTCAAAATTACATTAAGAAAGCTTTTAAAAAAACCTAAGACTATGAAAAATATTCATCTTGCTTTTTTACTATTAAATTAATTAAGATTCTAGTATTGTATAAAAAATAGCGAAACAAAAGTAAAAACCCTTTTTTTTTATACCTAATGGAATTTAAAAAGAGCACGTTTTTATAGTGTTCATGCGCAATACCTACATATGTTTTAGAAGTCCGGGAAAATATTACAACCAGAGATTATTTTTAATACATACTCGTACGTACAAATGTTTACACAGTAAACTCCCCATTATCGGAGGAATTGATTGCTGCGGATATCGCGGTTAATCAAATATCGCGTATAAGCCACAAAATTGCTGATAGCGGTTAAACAACGGCTGCAGGTACTACAAAACAACACACAAGTGCTAATAATCAGTTTGTTATTGCATTATTTTTGATGACTTTTATTATATTAAAGTTCAAACGAGTATGTAGGTATTTATGTAAAAAACTTATGTATTTCTGTATTTACGAAATACCCTATAAGCAAAATGGTAGTCGACTACGAAAATAACACACTTTAATTTAATTTGTATGGCCTAACTATAAGCTAACTACAATGTAAGTGCAAAACCTCCCCAAAATCAAAATGAAATAAATTTTTTTTTGACAATTTTGTTTTAAATATTTTTTATTTCTTTTTACTTTACCATATGTAGTATAAGGTAAAGTATAGTAATCATGAACAAAATCGAGATCGACATTTCAACGGATTTATACGTTTTGAGGTCTCCTAAATCCATTTCGGCTATTTTCGCGATGATGTCTGTGGTTGGGTAGGTGGGTTTTGTATGCCACTATTTTCGTGGAGTTGGTACAGGACATACTGTTTGACATATGAAAATGAAATTTAGTATGTGCCTTTGGTATATGGATATGAAGAGCTGTATAGTTTTTGGGCATAATCGGGAGAGTGCAAGAGGTAGTTTCCTTACCCCCAAATTTTGTGAATGCTCTACAGGTCATACCGTGTGACATATCAAAATGATATTCAGTATGTGCCTTTGGTTTATGGAGATGAAGAGCTGTTGGGCATAATCAAGAAGGGGCAAGGGGTAGTTTACTTTAAAACCCCAAACCGAAAATATTAAATTTTTCGATTCGAATATATCTTGAACTTTTATTCTTTATGTAATATATCCATAAAAAATTTGTTTCCATTGGGTATGGTAAATTTGAGTGTAGGCCACTCCAGATTTTTGACAAAATTATTGTTTTTTTTTTCAAATTTTAATAAAAATACTGCATTTTTATTCAAATATTAAAAAAAAATTATTACGATAAAAGAAAATGGCTACTGCAGTTGTAAAAGGTAAACAGAAGAATTTCTCTCTACGCTAAGACGAAAGGTGTAATAGAAAAAGATTCAAAATAAAAGAAGAAACTTTCAAAATGTGTAAAATTAAGATAGAAAAAAATTTTAATTTCTTTATATCAGGAAATAGGAAATTGAAGAATAAACTTGAATTTAAAAAAAATAATTTTTTTAATTTAATTTGAATTTGTTCTATTACAAAAAATGTTTCAGGCACGGAAAAAATTAAAAACGGCATCGACTATTCTAGCTGACGTAAAACGACAACGCCTTAAGCCTAGTACCAAGGCGAATTCATACCAGGTGTTAGCAGTAGGACAACAACTACAATAAAACAACAACTTTGACATTAGATTATCAGATATGAAACAATGTATTTTTTGAGAAGACATTAGCAAAAAAAACGAGAGCAAAAAACAATCAGATGGGCTATCGACTCCACCTGGTATGAATTCGCCTTGCCCAGTACTCTATTCGAATTTGTGAAAAATGTTGAGCAACATTTATTATTTCACAAGGAAAATTTGACATTTAAAATGTGGTGTCTATCCCGCGATTTGGAAGAATTTTACGATTTTATTGCTTTTAAGTATACCACATTGTTTTACAAATGTTAACAAAAGCTAGGTGATCAGCTGTTGTTTGCAACATTCCGCATGCCCGTTTGCTTTATTTCATAGCTTTGATAAAATGTTGCCAGAAACATTTTAATGTTTTTCCACATCAAAAACAGAGTACTTCTTCAGCAACATTTTTTCATGACTTTTTCATACAAATTTTTTATGTATGTAGTTTGACAGCATTCCGCATGAAAAACTGAACAGAGTACCAGGCTTTACACAATAAAGGCGCCCATACACGTCGTTCTTTTTTGTCAGTTTTAACTGCACGATGCAAACACGAACAGCGACCATATCCACACACTACACGTTCCTTATTTCAGTTCAAGACGTATTTATTTTACTTGGTGGCATCATGACGGCAACAATAACAACAAAGGTGCAACTCAAATAGTAAACCATAGATAACACATAGATGGTCAACTCTCCAAATGTCAAAAACGTGGCTACAAATGTCTTCACACATACGGGTATGGTGTGGATTTAACACACTTAGGGGAGTAAAATTTTTATTCACATTTAGGCACTATTACGCGTTATTCCATTTCACTTTACAAATATTTAAACAATTTTGAATTTTTGCACAAAAAATAATTTAACAATTTATTGTATTTTAAATTTTTTAATACAAAATAAATTTAATTTTGTTGACATTTCTTTGGTGAAATTTATTTATACACAGTATTGTATTTTTTTGTCTTTTAGGGGATGAAAATTTTCAAATCAATATAATAAATATTTAAAATTAGCATTCAATGTAACGTTTTTCGCACATAAATATATTAGCAAAAAATACAAAATTCATATTATTATTAGAAAGCAAAAGAATTATTTAATTTTAACATCTAAAATTAAATTTAAATAATATTCTGCTTTTACAAAATATTTTATACAACTATGTGTAGTTTAGGTGCTGTGGGGAATTTTTTTTTAAAACCAACACTTATACAATTTTGTCTAGCAATACATTCTTAGACTTAGGTTTTTTGACAAGAGACTTAGGTTTTTGACGTTTAAGTTTACTATCTATGTGTTATCTATGTAGTAAACTATTTCAATTTGTTTCCATAAATAAAACAAACAAAAATACAAATTTGACAGTAAAACTCACAAAACTGCGGAATCACACACTCGAGCAGTTTTGAACAAGAACGTGCAAGAAGGACGGTTTAAACTGATAAAAAAATAACGACGTGTATGGTCGCCTTAAGGCTGAATAAAAGCGAGTAAATTAAAACCGACAGCTATTAGCTGATTCGTTTATTTTCAATAAAAAAAACGATATTGGTTTCTGTGACAGCTAAACATTAATTCAAGTTCGAACTTAAAACCGATAATATTGGATTTCAGGACACCAAAGTGTATATTTTTTGTCGGTTTAAAATCCAATTCCAACAACATTGGATTCTGTGACAGCCCTGTATAGATGGTAATTAGAACCAGGGGCCTAATCGCCACATTCGATAACGAGTAAACTAATTTTTTATTCGATACAAGTCGAGTAAGCTAATTATGCCATTCGACATATGTATATCGAATCGTTATTTATATCAAATTGTAATAGAATAATAAAAAGTCAACAAGTGAACTAGAAAACACGGTTTAAAAACATTTCCTTTCGAAATGTAATTTCGATACTTTTTATTCGATATCGAGTGCCATGATACCAAAATGAAAATGAAATGAAATCGAGTAAAATCTCTCGTAATTTTTCATTTTGGTATCATGGCACTCGATATCGAATAAAACGTATCGTAATTTCATATGAAAGGAAATGTTTTTAAACCTTGTTTTCTTGTTCACTTGTTGACTTATTATTAATCTATTACAATTTGATATAAATAACGATTCGATACATGTCGAATGGCATAATTAGCTTACTTGACTCGTATCGAATTTATTATTCGTACGATAGTTTACTCGATATCGAATGCAGTGATTAGGCCCCAGAACTGGTCAATCCACAACAGCTGGCAACCCTATACCTATCATTCAGCCACCCGATTTTCTTCATGAAGTCGACTATATCTTCCAGTTCTGCAATCCTTTACAAGACCGATTAGTTACTTCACTACCCAATTGGACAGAAGCCTATACATATATAATAGTGACAGATCGGTGACTCTAATTTAGTTGAAGCTAAAGGCTGACTTCATAAACGCAGTTTGCAAGGTTACACTGCAATCAATATAGTTCATAAACGCCTTAGCATTATTTTTTAGGCCCCTATTATGGTTTACAACTCAACTCTACTTCAGTTGAAATTTTACAATTTGGTATTATCAATTACAACTCAACTTGTCAAAAATTTTTTACAATGTCGTGAGTTCATTATTGCAGTGCAACCCTTTTCAATGCCCATCAGTACTGTGTAAAAAAATGCCTAAGAACATTTTTGTAATAGAACAAATTCAAATTTAATACAAAATTTTATATTTTATTTTTTTAAATTCAAGTTTATTCTTCAATTTCCTAATTCCTTTACTGATATAAATAAATTCAATATTTTTCTTATCTTAATTTTTTTACACATTTTGAACGTTTCTTCTTCTATTTTGAATCTTTTTCTATTATACCTTTCGACTTCTCGATTAACATGTTAATAAATCATATAGACCATGAGTTGCTTGGCGCGTAAATATGTACATATGTATGTCATATTTAGTGTTCAGCATATTGCATCTTTTTGCGGATATTTCGAAGTATGTACATATGTAGATTAAATAACATTTTCGTTGCGAATTACTATAATTAGGTTAGGTTGCACGGGTCGCCGGCTCCGTGAAGGGGAAAAAACCGACTCACTTGGGTCCCTTTGGTCCCGTTGTGACGCCCGAAAGAGGGATGAGCAGGAAGATATCTGCTGATTCACACTTTAGGTTTGGTTCAAAAACAATCCAGAAATCCGGATAAATGAATTTATCCTGTTAATATCGCAACCCGATAAGTCTGCAAGGTCTTGTAGTATCGGGCTGCCAAGCAGCGCCTTCCTTTCCGTAGATAGGGCCGGACAGTGACAGAGGAGGTGCTTCACTGTCTCTACTTCCTCCTCGTCCTGACAACTTCTACAGAAGTCATTATACGGCAGATTTAATCTACTAGCGTGTGCACCTATAGTGCAGTGCCCTGTCAGCACAGCTACTTGTGTGCCAATTTGTCCTCGAGGGGTTCTCAGTAGGATTGCAATCATACTGAGGCCATAAAATCCTCGAGATCATGTAGGTGGGCTCGTTCGACAATCTGGTTTGCGCAGCCCCCAGTAGTTCCTGCTAGAAATAGTCTTTATAGCAATTTAGCGGGACGCCAACTAGTTGATCTATCTCCTGGTCCCTAAGGTAGGTTCCAGATCTAGCCAGTTCGTCCGCAGTTTCATTTCCGGACACTCTCGCATGCCCCGGCACCCAAAAGAGTTCCAGATTGGAATGTCTCGCCATCTCATCTAGAGATGTCCGGCATTCACGAATCAAACTGGACGTTGTATAAACTCCCGATAAGGAGTTTATCGAAGCTTTGCTATCGGTACAGAACTGGATATCTTTACCATATACCCTGTGATACCTTAGCCAGTTTGCCGCTCTTTTTATTGCAGAAATTTCAGCCTGAACAGTACTGCATTGGTTTTGCAGCCTAAATCTCATCCTTATTTGAAAACGAGGGATGAACACACATTTCAAAATAGTCACATGCATTCCAAAATAGTCGCATGGCCGAAACTCTTCAATTTCCATGCCCCAGTTGCACTAAGCCTTATTGCCGAGTTAAAGGAAAACTGTTTAGCCATTACATCGGCTGGAAGCCAGTGCAACATTGTTAACATAGCCTTTGATTGCGTCGTGCGTATGGCACTCGTGATCATCAAGGCTGAAGTGCGTAGTACTTTGTTGACTATACTACAGTATGTAGACTTGCCTAGTGCAGGCCACCATACTAGCGCCCAGTACTCTATTCGAATTTGTGAAAAATGTTGAGCAACATTTATTATTTCACAAGGAAAATTTGACATTTAAAATGTGGTGTCTATCCCGCGATTTGGAAGAATTTTACGATTTTATTGCTTTTAAGTATACCACATTGTTTTACAAATGTTAACAAAAGCTAGGTGATCAGCTGTTGTTTGCAACATTCCGCATGCCCGTTTGCTTTATTTCATAGCTTTGATAAAATGTTGCCAGAAACATTTTAATGTTTTTCCACAGCAAAAACAGAGTACTTCTTCAGCAACATTTTTTCATGACTTTTTCATACAAATTTCTTATGTATGTAGTTTGACAGCATTCCGCATGAAAAACTGAACAGAGTACCAGGCTTTACACAATAAAGGCGCCCATACACGTCGTTCTTTTTTGTCAGTTTTAACTGCACGATGCAAACACGAACAGCGACCATATCCACACACTACACGTTCCTTATTTCAGTTCAAGACGTATTTATTTTACTTGGTGGCATCATGACGGCAACAATAACAACAAAGGTGCAACTCAAATAGTAAACCATAGATAACACATAGATGGTCAACTCTCCAAATGTCAAAAACGTGGCTACAAATGTCTTCACACATACGGGTATGGTGTGGATTTAACACACTTAGGGGAGTAAAATTTTTATTCACATTTAGGCACTATTATGCGTTATTCCATTTCACTTTACAAATATTTAAACAATTTTGAATTTTTGCACAAAAAATAATTTAACAATTTATTGTATTTTAAATTTTTTAATACAAAATAAATTTAATTTTGTTGACATTTCTTTGGTGAAATTTATTTATACACAGTATTGTATTTTTTTGTCTTTTAGGGGATGAAAATTTTCAAATCAATATAATAAATATTTAAAATTAGCATTCAATGTAACGTTTTTCGCACATAAATATATTAGCAAAAAATACAAAATTCATATTATTATTAGAAAGCAAAAGAATTATTTAATTTTAACATCTAAAATTAAATTTAAATAATATTCTGCTTTTACAAAATATTTTATACAACTATGTGTAGTTTAGGTGCTGTGGGGAATTTTTTTTAAAACCAACACTTATACAATTTTGTCTAGCAATACATTCTTAGACTTAGGTTTTTTGACAAGAGACTTAGGTTTTTGACGTTTAAGTTTACTATCTATGTGTTATCTATGTAGTAAACTATTTCAATTTGTTTCCATAAATAAAACAAACAAAAATACAAATTTGACAGTAAAACTCACAAAACTGCGGAATCACACACTCGAGCAGTTTTGAACAAGAACGTGCAAGAAGGACGGTTTAAACTGATAAAAAAATAACGACGTGTATGGTCGCCTTAAGGCTGAATAAAAGCGAGTAAATTAAAACCGACAGCTATTAGCTGATTCGTTTATTTTCAATAAAAAAAACGATATTGGTTTCTGTGACAGCTAAACATTAATTCAAGTTCGAACTTAAAACCGATAATATTGGATTTCAGGACACCAAAGTGTATATTTTTTGTCGGTTTAAAATCCAATTCCAACAACATTGGATTCTGTGACAGCCCTGTATAGCTGGTAATTAGAACCAGGGGCCTAATCGCCACATTCGATAACGAGTAAACTAATTTTTTATTCGATACAAGTCGAGTAAGCTAATTATGCCATTCGACATATGTATATCGAATCGTTATTTATATCAAATTGTAATAGAATAATAAAAAGTCAACAAGTGAACTAGAAAACACGGTTTAAAAACATTTCCTTTCGAAATTTCGATACTTTTTATTCGATATCGAGTGCCATGATACCAAAATGAAAATGAAATGAAATCGAGTAAAATCTCTCGTAATTTTTCATTTTGGTATCATGGCACTCGATATCGAATAAAACGTATCGTAATTTCATATGAAAGGAAATGTTTTTAAACCTTGTTTTCTTGTTCACTTGTTGACTTATTATTAATCTATTACAATTTGATATAAATAACGATTCGATACATGTCGAATGGCATAATTAGCTTACTTGACTCGTATCGAATTTATTATTCGTACGATAGTTTACTCGATATCGAATGCAGTGATTAGGCCCCAGAACTGGTCAATCCACAACAGCTGGCAACCCTATACCTATCATTCAGCCACCCGATTTTCTTCATGAAGTCGACTATATCTTCCAGTTCTGCAATCCTTTACAAGACCGATTAGTTACTTCACTACCCAATTGGACAGAAGCCTATACATATATAATAGTGACAGATCGGTGACTCTAATTTAGTTGAAGCTAAAGGCTGACTTCATAAACGCAGTTTGCAAGGTTACACTGCAATCAATATAGTTCATAAACGCCTTAGCATTATTTTTTAGGCCCCTATTATGGTTTACAACTCAACTCTACTTCAGTTGAAATTTTACAATTTGGTATTATCAATTACAACTCAACTTGTCAAAAATTTTTTACAATGTCGTGAGTTCATTATTGCAGTGCAACCCTTTTCAATGCCCATCAGTACTGTGTAAAAAAATGCCTAAGAACATTTTTGTAATAGAACAAATTCAAATTTAATACAAAATTTTATATTTTATTTTTTTAAATTCAAGTTTATTCTTCAATTTCCTAATTCCTTTACTGATATAAATAAATTCAATATTTTTCTTATCTTAATTTTTTTACACATTTTGAACGTTTCTTCTTCTATTTTGAATCTTTTTCTATTATACCTTTCGACTTCTCGATTAACATGTTAATAAATCATATAGACCATGAGTTGCTTGGCGCGTAAATATGTACATATGTATGTCATATTTAGTGTTCAGCATATTGCATCTTTTTACGGATATTTCGAAGTATGTACATATGTAGATTAAATAACATTTTCGTTGCGAATTACTATAATTAGGTTAGGTTGCACGGGTCGCCGGCTCCGTGAAGGGGAAAAAACCGACTCACTTGGGTCCCTTTGGTCCCGTTGTGACGCCCGAAAGAGGGATGAGCAGGAAGATATCTGCTGATTCACACTTTAGGTTTGGTTCAAAAACAATCCAGAAATCCGGATAAATGAATTTATCCTGTTAATATCGCAACCCGATAAGTCTGCAAGGTCTTGTAGTATCGGGCTGCCAAGCAGCGCCTTCCTTTCCGTAGATAGGGCCGGACAGTGACAGAGGAGGTGCTTCACTGTCTCTACTTCCTCCTCGTCCTGACAACTTCTACAGAAGTCATTATACGGCAGATTTAATCTACTAGCGTGTGCACCTATAGTGCAGTGCCCTGTCAGCACAGCTACTTGTGTGCCAATTTGTCCTCGAGGGGTTCTCAGTAGGATTGCAATCATACTGAGGCCATAAAATCCTCGAGATCATGTAGGTGGGCTCGTTCGACAATCTGGTTTGCGCAGCCCCCAGTAGTTCCTGCTAGAAATAGTCTTTATAGCAATTTAGCGGGACGCCAACTAGTTGATCTATCTCCTGGTCCCTAAGGTAGGTTCCAGATCTAGCCAGTTCGTCCGCAGTTTCATTTCCGGACACTCTCGCATGCCCCGGCACCCAAAAGAGTTCCAGATTGGAATGTCTCGCCATCTCATCTAGAGATGTCCGGCATTCACGAATCAAACTGGACGTTGTATAAACTCCCGATAAGGAGTTTATCGAAGCTTTGCTATCGGTACAGAACTGGATATCTTTACCATATACCCTGTGATACCTTAGCCAGTTTGCCGCTCTTTTTATTGCAGAAATTTCAGCCTGAACAGTACTGCATTGGTTTTGCAGCCTAAATCTCATCCTTATTTGAAAACGAGGGATGAACACACATTTCAAAATAGTCACATGCATTCCAAAATAGTCGCATGGCCGAAACTCTTCAATTTCCATGCCCCAGTTGCACTAAGCCTTATTGCCGAGTTAAAGGAAAACTGTTTAGCCATTACATCGGCTGGAAGCCAGTGCAACATTGTTAACATAGCCTTTGATTGCGTCGTGCGTATGGCACTCGTGATCATCAAGGCTGAAGTGCGTAGTACTTTGTTGACTATACTACAGTATGTAGACTTGCCTAGTGCAGGCCACCATACTAGCGCCCAGTACTCTATTCGAATTTGTGAAAAATGTTGAGCAACATTTATTATTTCACAAGGAAAATTTGACATTTAAAATGTGGTGTCTATCCCGCGATTTGGAAGAATTTTACGATTTTATTGCTTTTAAGTATACCACATTGTTTTACAAATGTTAACAAAAGCTAGGTGATCAGCTGTTGTTTGCAACATTCCGCATGCCCGTTTGCTTTATTTCATAGCTTTGATAAAATGTTGCCAGAAACATTTTAATGTTTTTCCACAGCAAAAACAGAGTACTTCTTCAGCAACATTTTTTCATGACTTTTTCATACAAATTTTTTATGTATGTAGTTTGACAGCATTCCGCATGAAAAACTGAACAGAGTACCAGGCTTTACACAATAAAGGCGCCCATACATGTCGTTCTTTTTTGTCAGTTTTAACTGCACGATGCAAACACGAACAGCGACCATATCCACACACTACACGTTCCTTATTTCAGTTCAAGACGTATTTATTTTACTTGGTGGCATCATGACGGCAACAATAACAACAAAGGTGCAACTCAAATAGTAAACCATAGATAACACATAGATGGTCAACTCTCCAAATGTCAAAAACGTGGCTACAAATGTCTTCACACATACGGGTATGGTGTGGATTTAACACACTTAGGGGAGTAAAATTTTTATTCACATTTAGGCACTATTATGCGTTATTCCATTTCACTTTACAAATATTTAAACAATTTTGAATTTTTGCACAAAAAATAATTTAACAATTTATTGTATTTTAAATTTTTTAATACAAAATAAATTTAATTTTGTTGACATTTCTTTGGTGAAATTTATTTATACACAGTATTGTATTTTTTTGTCTTTTAGGGGATGAAAATTTTCAAATCAATATAATAAATATTTAAAATTAGCATTCAATGTAACGTTTTTCGCACATAAATATATTAGCAAAAAATACAAAATTCATATTATTATTAGAAAGCAAAAGAATTATTTAATTTTAACATCTAAAATTAAATTTAAATAATATTCTGCTTTTACAAAATATTTTATACAACTATGTGTAGTTTAGGTGCTGTGGGGAATTTTTTTTAAAACCAACACTTATACAATTTTGTCTAGCAATACATTCTTAGACTTAGGTTTTTTGACAAGAGACTTAGGTTTTTGACGTTTAAGTTTACTATCTATGTGTTATCTATGTAGTAAACTATTTCAATTTGTTTCCATAAATAAAACAAACAAAAATACAAATTTGACAGTAAAACTCACAAAACTGCGGAATCACACACTCGAGCAGTTTTGAACAAGAACGTGCAAGAAGGACGGTTTAAACTGATAAAAAAATAACGACGTGTATGGTCGCCTTAAGGCTGAATAAAAGCGAGTAAATTAAAACCGACAGCTATTAGCTGATTCGTTTATTTTCAATAAAAAAAACGATATTGGTTTCTGTGACAGCTAAACATTAATTCAAGTTCGAACTTAAAACCGATAATATTGGATTTCAGGACACCAAAGTGTATATTTTTTGTCGGTTTAAAATCCAATTCCAACAACATTGGATTCTGTGACAGCCCTGTATAGCTGGTAATTAGAACCAGGGGCCTAATCGCCACATTCGATAACGAGTAAACTAATTTTTTATTCGATACAAGTCGAGTAAGCTAATTATGCCATTCGACATATGTATATCGAATCGTTATTTATATCAAATTGTAATAGAATAATAAAAAGTCAACAAGTGAACTAGAAAACACGGTTTAAAAACATTTCCTTTCGAAATTTCGATACTTTTTATTCGATATCGAGTGCCATGATACCAAAATGAAAATGAAATGAAATCGAGTAAAATCTCTCGTAATTTTTCATTTTGGTATCATGGCATCGATATCGAATAAAACGTATCGTAATTTCATATGAAAGGAAATGTTTTTAAACCTTGTTTTCTTGTTCACTTGTTGACTTATTATTAATCTATTACAATTTGATATCAATAACGATTCGATACATGTCGAATGGCATAATTAGCTTACTTGACTCGTATCGAATTTATTATTCGTACGATAGTTTACTCGATATCGAATGCAGTGATTAGGCCCCAGAACTGGTCAATCCACAACAGCTGGCAACCCTATACCTATCATTCAGCCACCCGATTTTCTTCATGAAGTCGACTATATCTTCCAGTTCTGCAATCCTTTACAAGACCGATTAGTTACTTCACTACCCAATTGGACAGAAGCCTATACATATATAATAGTGACAGATCGGTGACTCTAATTTAGTTGAAGCTAAAGGCTGACTTCATAAACGCAGTTTGCAAGGTTACACTGCAATCAATATAGTTCATAAACGCCTTAGCATTATTTTTTAGGCCCCTATTATGGTTTACAACTCAACTCTACTTCAGTTGAAATTTTACAATTTGGTATTATCAATTACAACTCAACTTGTCAAAAATTTTTTACAATGTCGTGAGTTCATTATTGCAGTGCAACCCTTTTCAATGCCCATCAGTACTGTGTAAAAAAATGCCTAAGAACATTTTTGTAATAGAACAAATTCAAATTTAATACAAAATTTTATATTTTATTTTTTTAAATTCAAGTTTATTCTTCAATTTCCTAATTCCTTTACTGATATAAATAAATTCAATATTTTTCTTATCTTAATTTTTTTACACATTTTGAACGTTTCTTCTTCTATTTTGAATCTTTTTCTATTATACCTTTCGACTTCTCGATTAACATGTTAATAAATCATATAGACCATGAGTTGCTTGGCGCGTAAATATGTACATATGTATGTCATATTTAGTGTTCAGCATATTGCATCTTTTTGCGGATATTTCGAAGTATGTACATATGTAGATTAAATAACATTTTCGTTGCGAATTACTATAATTAGGTTAGGTTGCACGGGTCGCCGGCTCCGTGAAGGGGAAAAAACCGACTCACTTGGGTCCCTTTGGTCCCGTTGTGACGCCCGAAAGAGGGATGAGCAGGAAGATATCTGCTGATTCACACTTTAGGTTTGGTTCAAAAACAATCCAGAAATCCGGATAAATGAATTTATCCTGTTAATATCGCAACCCGATAAGTCTGCAAGGTCTTGTAGTATCGGGCTGCCAAGCAGCGCCTTCCTTTCCGTAGATAGGGCCGGACAGTGACAGAGGAGGTGCTTCACTGTCTCTACTTCCTCCTCGTCCTGACAACTTCTACAGAAGTCATTATACGGCAGATTTAATCTACTAGCGTGTGCACCTATAGTGCAGTGCCCTGTCAGCACAGCTACTTGTGTGCCAATTTGTCCTCGAGGGGTTCTCAGTAGGATTGCAATCATACTGAGGCCATAAAATCCTCGAGATCATGTAGGTGGGCTCGTTCGACAATCTGGTTTGCGCAGCCCCCAGTAGTTCCTGCTAGAAATAGTCTTTATAGCAATTTAGCGGGACGCCAACTAGTTGATCTATCTCCTGGTCCCTAAGGTAGGTTCCAGATCTAGCCAGTTCGTCCGCAGTTTCATTTCCGGACACTCTCGCATGCCCCGGCACCCAAAAGAGTTCCAGATTGGAATGTCTCGCCATCTCATCTAGAGATGTCCGGCATTCACGAATCAAACTGGACGTTGTATAAACTCCCGATAAGGAGTTTATCGAAGCTTTGCTATCGGTACAGAACTGGATATCTTTACCATATACCCTGTGATACCTTAGCCAGTTTGCCGCTCTTTTTATTGCAGAAATTTCAGCCTGAACAGTACTGCATTGGTTTTGCAGCCTAAATCTCATCCTTATTTGAAAACGAGGGATGAACACACATTTCAAAATAGTCACATGCATTCCAAAATAGTCGCATGGCCGAAACTCTTCAATTTCCATGCCCCAGTTGCACTAAGCCTTATTGCCGAGTTAAAGGAAAACTGTTTAGCCATTACATCGGCTGGAAGCCAGTGCAACATTGTTAACATAGCCTTTGATTGCGTCGTGCGTATGGCACTCGTGATCATCAAGGCTGAAGTGCGTAGTACTTTGTTGACTATACTACAGTATGTAGACTTGCCTAGTGCAGGCCACCATACTAGCGCTCCAACATTAGTATGGGCTTTATCACTGTATTAAAGAGCCAGTAGGCATTTCCGGGGCTAATGCCCCAGTTGTTACCTATGGAATTCTTACAGGTATATATGGCTATTAAAGCCTTGTTTGCCCTAAATTGTACATTAAGGTTCCATGACAGTTTGTAATCTAGAATAACACCTAGATATTTCGCCCTGTCAGATAATTTAAGCTCCATTCCGTTTAGGAGTGGTAGTGGAAAAGTAGGTATCTTGTTTCTTCTGGTGAATAATACAAGATCCGTTTTCTGCGCATTAACACTTAGACCACTTTCGGTGCTCCACTTACTAATTTGTCTAAGCGATGTTTGCAAACGTTGAGATAGAGTGTCCAGGTGTCTTCCTGACACAGCTACTGCAACGTCATCCGCATATGCTACAGTGGTGAACATCATGGAGTCCAGCACCGTAAGCAATAAATTTATGGAGAGGTTCCAAAGAAGAGGTGACAGCACCCTTCCCTTTGGCGTCCCTCGTCTAGCTGCCCTACAGACAGTAGCCCGCGCCACTACTAAAATTATAGAACATATTACATTTCACAAAAAATCAAATTTGCAGGAATCTTCAGTGAATTTTATAGTTTTTTTTTCAACCGACCGGTCCAGCCAGAATATGTTTAAGAAATGAATTGTAATAAATCAAATCTAATTAGCGAAGTACATAGCTCAAATATAAAAAAAAAAACAAAATGCCTACACGACGGAAAAATTAAAAAAAAAATATATCACAGAATCTTAACCAAATCTCCGCATTATTCGCAAAAAATACTTTTAGATATAAAACAGGATGTGTGTATGTATGTAACGTATGGATTCCAAAACGGCAAGGCCAATTTTGATGAAATTTTCAGGGAAACTTTAAAATATTCAGGCGGGTGACAATGTGAAGTCTGATTTTTATATTGCACCACCAATGACATATGTATACATATATTTATTTTTGTTTGCTTTTTTATTTTATTTTTGAAAGCCGTTCTCGTGTTATTCAAAACGAGATATTAAACTTTTAAATCGGTTATGTAGTTCCGAAGATATTTATAAAAAACCTATGTTAATAATGATCCAATATCTAAATTTTAAAACTTTCGAAATGTTGCATTCAAAAATCCGAGTTTTCGGTTTATTTACAAAATATTTACATCATTCGATAACACAAGATATTTCGCGCTTACTGAGGTGCAACATTGTACAACAAGCCATTGTCGACAAGATATGTATTCCCAAGTCTAGCAACCTCCTACAAAAATCCGCCAATTATCCCACTGAATTTTTGAATTCATTGGAACCACCCGGAATGCCACTGCAGATTCAAAGGCAAAGACGTACTTATTCCACGAATTCCGATGATTTCCAACGATTTACCATTCCAATTCAAGCGACTCCAATTCTCTTTGCGTCTTGCCTTTGCTATTACCATCAACAAAGCACAAGGCCAATGACTATTGCTGGCTTAATTTTGGAAAATTCATGTTTTCACACGGCCAGTTGTATGTGGCTTGCTCCCGAATTGGCACGCCAAAAAATTTATACGTTTTTACACCAAAAAAAAAAAAACATTGTCTATCCGCTGACCTTGAGATAAAGTAATAAATAAATTTAATTTCCAATTTGCCTTAAATACATACGTTTCATTTTAATTGACCCCATATCTACACCATATGTAAGTTATTCTGTAAAAAAAACTTTTTGCTAGGTATTCCATGGATTTTTATTGAAAGGGCGTAAATTTCGTTAAAAGCTCAATTTAAATCATGTGGTAATACAACACAACACTAATGTTTGCTTAGGGCCAGCAACACGGGTCAGCTAGTACTTTTAGAAAATACTTTTGAAGAAAACTAAACGGTTGGATGACTTAGTTCTTGTTTTTAATTGTTTTAATTGCTGTTTTTATTTCTTCTTCTGGATTGTTGCTCATACAGAGCAACAATGTTAGTGCCAAATTGTAAAAAGCTGCCGTAAACACTAGGTTCTTATTTGCATCTTTTGGTCTTGTCCAGGTTAGGTTGAAAACAATGTTTTGTTTATTTTAGCTTTTCCTGTTGTAGAATTTTTCTGATCATATGTACATATGTAGTTTTTATTTATTTGATTCATTTGTTTGTTGCAAATCCTTCTTTTATTTCTTTCGTCAAATGTATGTAAATCTTTTTCTCTAATTTATTTGTTAATTTTTCATGTTGTTTCTTGATTTCGGTGTCGAATTTAATTTATACAAACAATTTAGGTTATACATACAAGATAACCCAAGCGATTACACCTGGCTGATTAATGCAAACACCAATTAACTGTACCACGGTACAGCTAAAGGTGTGCTTAGATTGAGTGTACAAGTCATATGGAATGTCAAATTTTCCATATGTAAAACTATACATATAGTGTAAACCTCTTGAAACATAACATATGTTATTTACCTATGTGCAATAACATGTGTTAGTTTTTTATTTAAAGCACGCTCTATTTGATATGTAAAACTATATGA
Organism: Phasia obesa; assembly: GCA_949628195.1. Taxonomy (NCBI): domain Eukaryota; kingdom Metazoa; phylum Arthropoda; class Insecta; order Diptera; family Tachinidae; genus Phasia; species Phasia obesa. The sequence goes on along the minus strand of OX451217.1, from coordinate 71,179,120 downwards.
CAACAACTGTTTTCAGTGATGTTCACTTTTATTTTAAAAAATTCCGCTCATACATTTTTATCATGAATTTAAGGAGTTAAAAATTAACCAATATCTTATTCTAACTTTTGTTAGTAATTTAATGTTCGCAGATTTATATCGATACATCATAGATGATATTAATAATAAAGTTATGTAATCTAATATACATACATACATATATTATATGTATATCTATTTGCAAGTTTGATTATCTGTACGTCAATCACGGCTAAATCAAATTTAATGATATTTAAAACATAGATAGAACTTTATTTTTTGTGAGTCTAATGGAATATGTCTGTTTTTAAAACTAGGGCCAGGTCATTTCTATACGAATGACGAAATTTTAATAGAAGCTGAGAACATAATTACATATATGTATAGTGATAAAAGACAAGGTACCGGTACTAACACTGAATTAAATTAAAAATTTACTTTACTATAGTGAATTTTTTTTTTAATCTTTTTTAAGACGGAATGCAAACTGTGTAAACTGTAATATTACCTAATTAACAACTTTGGACCGTAGGACAAAAAAAAAGCTATTGAGGTATTGTGGGTATCGAAACTGCTACAAATTACTTAATTGAGCCGTTGCTTTTGAAAATGAGAGAACTCCGTTTTGTGAAAATAAAATGAATAAAACCTAAATCTTATTACAAATTAACATAATTTTATGTTTTTATGTTTTTAATGTTGAATAGTACTATTTTTTATATTGCAATATATTAAGAAGCATTATTGGAATTTAGCAATCATACTGCAACTATGGTGAAAGATTTTCGCTATGTAACCTAAGAAATATAAGTATTGTAATTTCTTTCTTTCTTTTTTCACTTTTTACTTTAAAATTAAATATAATTTTTGTTTTTTGTTTTACTGCACTAAAGAAGAATGAAATGATATTGAAATAAAATATATAAGTAACAAAACTATTCAATATTTTTGGTATTATAATTACATTCCAGTAAAAGAAAATCAACATTTTCATCAAAAAATTGCCTTTGAAAATGCGACAATTATATTGGCGCATACCAAAACCTTTTTTTCAGATAAAATGGATAACTATTATTGCATATTAAACTTACGTGCAATAAGACCACAAAAAATGTAAAATAAGTCTATTACGGCTTGTGAATTTTTGTAACGCCATTCAAATGCAAATCATTAAATATAATAAAATGGATTTCTCTCATTTTCAAAAGCAACGGCTCAATTATTTTAAAGAAATTTAATTATTTTCTATTGTCATAAGAATTAGGATAAAAATATTTGCCAATTAAAAAAAAGGTAAAAATAAATTGACATTAACATCATCAAAATTATTCATTAGTTGTTGCTGATATAGTTCAAATGATATTAATTAATACTTATTGTATTATTTATTATAATTATTTTTGTTTTGATATAATTTCTTTCTTATAAATTGATTTCTGTACTGTTGTAGAAGCTCCCAAATGATAACACAAAACGGTAGTTCTTTGCATAGTTGACATCACTAGCGGGTTTCTTATAAAATAAAATGGCGGCAAAAAGATGCAAAATTGCCTAATAACTTATTACAGCAATTGCCAATAAAGCTATTATTAGTTTTATTATATAGCCTAATAATTAAAAAAAAAAAATTCATCTATACCACACTTTGAAGACCAGCTGTTTGAAAGATTTGATTTTTGTTTTCAACAACAGGAGGTTATGTCATATGTACGTAACATGTGTACGTTTGAACACAAAAATTATAAACCATATGTAAAACACTGATTTTGACATACACATGAAATTCCATATGGATAGAAATTTTGACAGTACATATGACTTGTACATCCAATGTAAACACACCTTAACCGTGGAAGCCAATCAGTCAGTGCGAGAGGGAGACGCAAACCACTTGAAGACCGAGCAACAAGGACGGCCTGATTGACCTTAAATGACAATGACGCGCGCACGTGTTCCTCAATCCAAAGCTACTTTACGACTCCGCTGTTTTTATTTCAGTCGTGATTAAAAATTCCAACGACAGTTTTTGTCGTATTTTAAAGGCAAGAACGCCATACACGGTACGGAAAATTGTTGTAGATTTACATTTTGAGTCGTATTTTAAAGGCAAGAACGCCATACACGGTACGGAAAATTGTTGTAGATTTACATTTTGAGTCGTATTTTTTGCGTTATCGACTTACACAATACGAATTTTTCAAAACGATTGGGGGGTTACTGCGTAATTCGATTCGAAAAGAAAATCATTCGAATTTGTATGACTTGTGTTTCGAAAGAGATTTCTTTCGAATCGAAATACGCAGTAGCCTCCCTGGTTTTTTATACAACGCCTTACACAATAAGGCTGATTTTTTTACACACAACAAACAAAAAAATACGACAAAGCAATTTTGCGTTCATAAACCTTTAAAAAATATGTTGCATAATTTGACAGAGAGCAGTGTTGAAGTGCAATATTGCTATGCCTTTCTAGAGCATCTGTTTGAAGTGTTGCTTTGCAAACTGCGTTTATGAAATCAGCAAAATTCTATACCTATTCAATTTTTTTAACTTGGAAACATTCTTACAAAAACCATAAGTTTACGAACACTTATATCTATGTATAATGAAACCGACATTAAACATCTACCAATTTTTTCACATTCCGAGGAAGTAAACACAAATATTCGTTGATTTTTTTTTATTTTTCTGGGTTTTTAATGTGAATTAAAACACATACAAAAGTGCTTTAATTAAAAAATTCAAATGCAATCATAACAAAAAAAAAAATAATACTTAAAGATAGAAGTGCGGAATACACCACCCCAGACAGGAATTTATTTTTTCTCTTCCTTATCACCGCTGGATCCATTGGCAGCATCACCAACATTGTCTTCAGTGTTTTGCTTCACATTCAAATGGGCCGGTCCAGTTTGTTGAATCTGTATAACACGTTCATTTGATGTTTTCTCCTCTTGTGGTTTGGGTACACTGACAGTCAACACACCATCTGAAGACAGAGTAGAAACTACTTTATCTGCATCATAGCCCTTAGGCAAAACATAGCGACGTACAAAATGGCGTTGAATGTACCCATGTTGGTCTTCACGTTCTTCATGTTTACCTTCAATAATTATCGAATTGTCGACTACTTTTACATTAAGTTCGCTTGGCTTAAATTGTGCCACATCCATACACACTTGAAAACCATCTTTACCAACCGGTGATACTCTGGTGTCTTTATTTTCTCCACCACGGCGGCTAGCCTGTTGTTCACCAAGTCGACTGAGAAGAGCCAAAGGCAAGGTATAGCCAATAGAACTTGCGTTTTTTGGTTCACGTTGTACCTGACGAATCAAACAGGGGGAAACACCCAAACCAAAATCGTTGCCGTAATAAGATGGATTTGACTCGCGGTCCAACTCATCGATGAGACTCAATAATAGTGGTAAACTGGACATTTTTTATAATTATTTTATATTTAAAGAATCGCACTTGACTAAACTTCTTAACACAATTTGTTCAACTGATGACGATTGCTGTTTGTTGCCGCTTTTTATACCCAATTACCGGCTGTCAAAAAGATATTTCAAGAATTTTCTCGAAGAGCTTTTTTTGGTTCTCTATTATTAATTCTCTTAAGAGAGAAATACGATTCTCTGCAAAATGAATTGTGTCGAAAATGTTACTCTTTGAAAATTTGTAAATACTCTTTAAAAAGTCCAACTCAACTCTTCAACATAAAATTTCTAGAAAATTTTGCTCTTTGAAAATTTGTAAATATTCTTTAATATTTCCAACTCAAAACTAAGAGATTCAGTGATGGAACTTAAAGGAATTGTTCGGCACTTTTTGTTTCAATTTATAAACCGTGTTATTAGTTAGGACCATGATATAATAATACAAGGTAATTCCATTTCAAAAATGTTTGAAGTTTGCCGGAATTATTGAAGTATGTTTTTATGTAAACAACAAAAAAGCGTTGCCACTAATAGAAATGAGAAATATTTATTTTGAAAATTATTTTAAAAACGTGCTTTGGTTTAATAGTGAAACTTATGAGGAATAAATCTTGTTATAGATTATGATTTCCTTAAACTTTTATAGGTACACTTTTGTACTGAGAAAAAAAATTATATTAAACCTTATTTAAGCTGCATGTTTATTGACCCTATGAGATATCGCCACAAAATATAAAATCGCCAAATCAATAACTAATGTAAAAAATAAATAAATAGAAAAAATGGAAATTTCGCAAAAAAAATATATATAGAAAAAGTCAGTAGTGACATTAAGGGCATTGACTTTTTTATATTTTTTTAATTATAATAAATCTTTAATATTAACAATTCTGTAGTTTAAGGTAAACAACGTAACTACTTAGCTATTTTTAGGACTTAAACCGTTGTTTTACACTCTTATTGATGCATTTCCTGAGAATCACCCATATTCCATTTGGAATCGTCCACACAATATGACGACGTTTCACTTAATTAAGTTGATATTCCCTTTGACGACATCAACATTTAACGATGACTTTTTAATTTTATTTGGTATTTCTAAGAATATGTCACGTTAAAATTTTGTTGTATCGACGACGATTTCATCGCCTGGGTTTATAAAATTCAAAATGTAAAAGATTTAAATACAAGTTTGACCCAATTCGGAAAATTAGTTGAAGAAATGGAACATTTCGACGTGATAGAAAAAAACTTAAAACAGATTCTTATTAAGCACTTTAAATCATTTTACAATATAAATTTTTTTTAAAAGAATATTTCTCTACAGTGTTATCGATAAACCGTAAATCGTCATAACAGCTTTAGGGAATATAAAATTATAATCAAATTGATGTTGACGTCAATATAAAACGATGTCGGCTCGTCAAAGTGATGACGAAGTTCATGGTGATAGTTATCAAAATATTACCAAATTCTGTGTGCGGATTTCTTAGATTATTTTTCATTTTTGCATTTGAGCAATTTTGCATAGAGTTATTTTGTATTAAGCCTCTTTATTCACAATAAAGTTAACAAAACTTTTTATTTTAAGTTCCTATAATTGTGTAACTTTCAATTTACTTGATACTCCTGGCAGATTAGCTTTCCATCTAAGTTAAAAAAATAATTTCTTAAATGAACATACCTTGCCTTGGGTAACTTGTACTTAATAAGGAAACGCGAACTTAGACACATTTGTCAGATATAGGGAAATTAAAAATCTTATTTGTGAATTCCTGCAAAACTGCCGTATGGAAAAGGACAAATAAATTTTTTCAATTTAAACTAAAACAATTTTCGTTTGTTTACTTACACACATAAACTTAAGGATTGTTTCTTTTTCTAATTTTTAAAATTTCGAATAAAGGGAAAAACGCAAAATGGGATTTCACAAAGTATGTGATATGGTATCACAAATTTAAATAATTGCCGCAAATGTCAGAACGTTAATATGGCGACAAAAAGAGAGAATGGAATTACCTTCTATTATTATATCATGGTTAGGACGTCAAACATTACGATAATATGTATGTATGTATCTTGTTAGGCCTATTCCAAGGCAAGGCATATTTAACAAGGTGATAGCGTAAAGGTGTGTTTAGATTGAGTGTACAAGTCATATGGAATGTCAAATTTTCCATATGTAAAACTATACATATAGTGTAAACCTCTTGAAACATAACATATGTTATTTACCTATGTGCAATAACATGTGTTAGTTTTTTATTTAAAGCACGCTCTATTTGATGTGTAAAACTATATGACAACTGTTTTCAGTGATGTTCACTTTTATTTTCAAAAATTCCGCTCATACATTTTTATCATGAATTTAAGGAGTTAAAAATTAACCAATATCTTTATTCTAACTTTTGTTAGTAATTTAATGTTCGCAGATTTATATCAATACATCATAGATGATATTAATAATAAAGTTATGTAATCTAATATACATACATACATACATACATACATACATACATACATACATACATACATACATACATACATACATACATACATACATACATACATACATACTTATATTATATGTATATCTATTTGCAAGTTTGATTATCTGTACGTCAATCACGGCTAAATCAAATTTAATGATATTTAAAACATAGATAGAACTTTATTTTTAGTGAGGCTAATGGAATATTTCTGTTTTTAAAACTAGGACCAGGTCATTTTTATACGAATGACGCAATTTTAATAGAAGCTGAGAACATAATTACATATATGTATAGTGATAAAAGACAAGGTACCGGTACTAACACTGAATTAAATTAAAAATTTACTTTACTATAGTGCATTTTTTTTAAATTTTTTTTAAGACGGAAAGCAAACTGTGTAAACTGTAATATTACCTAATTAACAACTTTGGACTGTAGGACAAAAAAAATGCTATTCAGGTATTGTGGGTATCGAAACTGCTACAAATTACTTAATTGAGCCGTTGCTTTTGAAAATGAGAGAACTCCATTTTGTGAAAATAAAATGAATAAAACCTAAATCTTATTACAAATTAACATAATTTTATGTTTTTAATCTATGTTGAATAGTACTATTTTTTATATTGCAATATATTAAGAAGCATTATTGGAATTTAGCAATCATACTGCAACTATGGTGAACAATTTTCGCTATGTAACCTAAGAAATATAAGTATTGTAATTTCTTTCTTTCTTTTTTCACTTTTTACTTTAAAATTAAATATAATTTTAGTTTTTTTTTTTGGGTTTTTGTTTTACTGCACTAAAGAAGAATGAAATGATATTGAAATAAAATATATAAGTAAATAAACTATTCAATATTTTTGGAATTATAATTACATTCCAGTAAAATAAAATCAACATTTTCATCAAAAAAATGCCTTTGAAAATGCGACAACTACATTGGCGCATACCAAAACCTTTTTTTCAGATAAAATGGATAACTATTATTGCATATTAAACTTACGTGCAATAAGACCACAAAAAATATAAAATAAGTCTATTACGGCTTGTGAATTTTTGTAACGCCATTCAATGCAAATCATTAAATATAATAAAATGGATTTCTCTCATTTTCAAAAGCAACGGCTCAATTATTTAAAAGAAATTTAATTATTTCCTATTGTCATAAGAATTAGGATAAAAATATTTCCCAAGTAAAAAAAGAGTGAAAATAAATTGACATTAACATCATTAAAATTATTCATTAGTTTTTGCTGATATAGTTCAAATGATATTAATTAATACTTATTGTATTATTTATTATAATTATTTTTTGTTTTGATATAATTTCTTTCTTATAAATAGATTTCTGTACTGTTGTAGAAGCTCCCAAATGATAACACAAAACGGTAGTTCTTTGCAAAGTTGACATCACTAGCGGGTTTCTTATAAAATAAAATGGCGGCAAAAATATGCAAAATTGCCTAATAACTTATTACAGCAATTCCCAATAAAGCTATTATTAGTTTTATTATATAGCCTAATAATTTAAAAAAATAATCCATCTATACCACATTTGAAGACCAGCTGTTTAAAAGATTTGATTTTTGTTTTTAACAACAGGAGGTTATGTCATATGTACGTAACATGTGTACGTTTGAACACAAAAATTATAAACCATATGTAAAACACTGATTTTGACATACACATGAAATTCCATATGGATAGCAATTTTGACATTCCATATGACTTGTACACTCAATCTAAACACACCTTAAGGGAGAGGAAATATCAGCAAAAAAATTTTTGAATTTTTTTTATATGGTTTTTGACAGTAATATATATTTCATTCTCTCTTAAAATAAATGATTAATGTCAAACTCTATATAAAAAAAATTTTAAATTTTTTTATATGGAGTTTGACATTAATCAGGTTTTTTAAGAGAGAATAATATCTATTTTACTGTCAAAATCCATATAAAAAAATTCAAACAATTTTTGCTCAAATTTCCACTCCCTTACGCTATCACCTTGTTAAATAAGCGCCATGGCCACACATCAAACTGCTGCTTCAAATTTGTGTATGTATTGGTTTTATTTCATTTTGCTTAGCACAGCCACACATCAAACTCATTCCATCAAACTTCATTATAAAGTTGATTTGCAAAGGGAAACACGTACAATTTATAAACGCAAAGTCTTTTAAGATTTTTTTTAGTTTTTTTTTTTTTGGTTAAAAATGAGCAAAATAAATGATTTTTCAGTTTCATTACTGTATTCTTCACTTTTCACTTGCCATAAAGCAGGAAAATCAATATAAACTTCAATTAACTCTAAAATAAAATTTTTCTCCTCCATTTTGATTATACCGCGTCGAAAAAAGTAGTAGATGTTGTCGCTTTGAAAATTATGTAAAAATGAAATTTGAAGTAATTACGCGCACACACATCAAACTGGCTTCAAATTTCTATGGCGACGGTAGTGAAAATCAAAAGCAAGGCATATTAAACATATTAAATGTGCCTTGATGAAAAGTATTTAGATTTTCTTCAAACTCACGCTCTCCTATACGTGTGAGTATTTTTTACTAACACAATCACAAAAGAGCGAGTTTGATGTGTGGCCATGCTGCTTTATGTATTAGTTTCTACCAGGGATCGCAAATAATGCTTATTTTAAAATATTCCATAAAAAAATCATAATGGAGCGGAAATCTATAAGATGAAGAAGTACACCAACATAATCGTTGTTGCTTGCATTAATTTCTATTTGTTTGAGTTATAAAAAGATGTAAAATAGAACAAACTGAGAGGAATATATTTTCCAGATGTTGAATTTCTACAGGGAAATAAGGAAAACGGTTTGTATTTTGTAATTTTGCATTTTATGTGGGCACATATTTCATAAGTACTTAAGTATGTGTAGGTATACATTATTTTTTTAGTGAAGCCAGTTTAATTTTGTTTTAAATAGTTATTTTTGTAAAAATTAAACAAATAAGATTTCGAAATTTTATTATCAGTAGATATGTATGTATGTATGTATGTATGTATGTATGTATGTATGTATGTATGTATGTATGTATGTATGTATGTATGTATGTATGTATGTATGTATGAATATATGTACATAATTTAATATGACTCTGTTTAGCTTTTTAAGAATCAAAGTTAACATTAACTGTAATACTTGAAAATACATATGTACATACACAAGGTATATTTATCTTACTAGGTAGTGTCGTCCGCCCAGCTGATTTAGTAGTTCGACATGTCAAAAGTTCTATGTGTTTAGAAATTTTATAGTGCAGAAGTGAGAAAGCAATAAAACACATACACGCCTTCTTAATTTCCTTCCATGTTTTTTGACATTTCGAACTACAAAGCAACAACAAATTGCCATGTTGTTCTTGTATTGTTGTATTTGTTGTAGGGACGCCACTACCTAGTAAGATAAATATACCTTGTACATACATATGTATGTATGTACAAGGTATTTTATCTATCTGATAGGTATGAAATGAATAATTAAAAAGGAATTATTTTTATTTTTTTTTTTAATAAAATCTCAAGCCTCTACTTTTTGAACAAAATTGTTAATTCTTGGACTCCTGAAAAAACTTTTTGGTTTGCGTTTCTTGTAATGTGTACATACATACTATGTACATATGTACATGCGTACAATATATGTATGTACCTATATATGTATGTAGATTATACAATTAAATATTAATTAAAATATTAAAAGTACCACACAACATGAAATGGTGCAAAAAATAACACACTTGGGCCACAAATTCCATCACTTACACTTATTCATCATAAATAGAAATTTCTAGAATTTTCTCTTAATATTATATCAGTATATAAAAGGCTCAAGAGCATACTGCCACAATTTCGTCTCTTTGAATGTGAGAGCAAATGCACATGCGCCTCAAGACTGTGGTGGTTAATTCTCTTTAGATTATTAAAAGAGAAAGTAAAAATAATTCTCCAAAATAAAAATGCAAAACAGCGATGCCAAGCAGAGTTGTTAGATATGGCGATTTTTAATCTTATTTGGCGATCAAATTATGGTTTTTGCGATATGGAGATTTTTAAAATAGTTGGCCATTTTTTATTGACTTTTGGTCAACATTACAAACTGAATGAAGGAATATCACAATGGATAATGAAAAATTGTTAATCACAAAATAAAATATAAACTTTTGTCATAGCAAGATTATACAAATGATGATATTTTATCTAATTACGTACAGTTATGTACATTAGTTGCGTTTGATGCGCTGGTAATTCCAATGAACTTTTTTTTTATTACATACAAAGGAAGTTTTGAAGTAAGGCTTAAGGTAGTTTTTAAACATAATAATTTTTTTTAACAAAATAAATTAGCATTACTGTTTATTACAGAGCGTTGCGTTCTTATTTAGGTTTTTTTTTTTAACTAGGCGCTAGACAGCTCTTGTTTAGGTTAATCTATTATTTTTGTAGATTTTTTGATAAAAATATAGCTTTTAACAAATCTTTTTCAAAATTAAGAATTTTTGAGATTTAGTTGCTTAACACATTATTGTCACACAATTTAATTTATTAAATTTATTTACCTTTGTATGTCACCTTTTTATAAAGTACATACACAGTACATACATATGTACATATGTAGGTATATAAAAATGCAACTTAGAACAAAAAATACCTAAAAATTGTGAAAAAATATTATTGGAAAACTAATACCTACAATAAAACGAAATATTTTACCAAATTTTTAATTGAATGTACATATGTATGTATAAAATATTTTAAGTTATTTACAATTAACTAGCTGTGCCCACACACGTTGTGTGCGTCCTGACAATATTTTGTTCGATTTAGCTTTTAAAGTAAGCCACACCCAATCTGTTGCGCAATCGTGTTTAAAATAACCCCCTTTCAAAAATAAAAGATGCCTTAAAGTATGCAGTACCTTTAAATCAGTAAAAAAAAGCGGCGTACTTTCACTTTTATGTTTTTCTACACTTTCTCTTGGAAATAAGATATTTTTGCGGAAAAAAAGTATCTTATATTGTAATCAGGATGCTAAGGTATCTCCGCACAAAATTTTGTTAAAATCCATCCAGTAGTTTATACGTAACGCAAATACAGATAATGATGTGGTGTCCTTAGCGTCCTAAGTCGCCTTTCACAATAGAGAGAAACAGGGCAGACAGACGAGATTTGTAGGCAAGGGGTTGAAGAGGTAGAGTGTGTATTTCATGACTATCGTACTGGACATTTTTTCGTTTTTCTTTTCTGCTTTTCGCTTTTTTCTGTGTTGCTTCACATTATATTTCTCAAGTCGGCGTCTACTTGCTTATAATTTTTCAACAAAGTACATTTACCACAGATGGGAATGAAAAAATTTTACCAGGGAGATTTTATTTAATATAGGGGAACAGGGAATATGGAGACATTTCCCAGGGAATTTCTATTCAGAATTGGACTGATATACTTAATGGGGTCGGAAATGAACATTGTATAAATTAAACACGGAATGACAAACTTATACTTATATACCCTTTTCCACCTGTGGTGAACGGTATAAAAACATAACTCTATAAGATTTAAAGACAAGGGCTTCTGCGGCACCTCAAGATGTGATTCTATCACAATAAAACTTTGTAGAATAACTTCTTGCATAAAAACACAAATTTTAATCACTATTTAAACGGGTAATACAAAAAAAAATTTTTTGCCCTAAACCAACGTTTTAGCCTAAAGTACATACATGCAAACAAACATACTTACATACATACATATTTATATTATGTGTGTCCACTTTCAAAAAATTAGCGCAAATTCTGTGCAAATTTCCAGCGTCTGCCTATTACAGTCCGATGGATGTACCAAAATGACGTCTTTTATGGTTCTAATACTTGCTGCTGTTTAGTACATATGTATATACATACTTATGTATATATACTACGTGAATTCTAGTGCCCGTCTACCTAGGTATAACGGTTCAAAAGATGAGTACGTATGATGTGGAACAAGATTAACGTGGGCACCTGCCGCTTGGCCTAATCCCACGGTGATCTTACCACCGAGTGAAATTGAAGCGTAGACTAGCGCCCCCATTGTGTAGTATAACAACACTTTACGACTGCCACCAATCGCAATTTAACCAAGGCAAGCCTAGATTCCATATTATAGCCTCTTGCTTAGGGGTTTGGAGACTATCCAAACTCTGTCTGTTGAGAATGCAACAGAATGCAACAGTACATCGATCTTAAACCACAACCACCACGTGTACCCCCGAAGGGGACCTCACCAACAACCGGTCACAGAGAGGATAAGCTCTCTGTGGGGCTACCGATTCCCGTGGTACCAGTCCTTTGCGCACTCGTCGGGCCTCGAAGAGGACCCGTGTGTTTTAAGACACAGACCTTTTCTTCCAGATTTAGGTTTTTGGAACCCTAGCCTCTGGTGCCCCTATTTTCCCCGAGTGAACCGCGTCAAAGCATTTGCCATTCCTGCAGTGACATTTGGAACCCCCGGGGGGAAGATGAGGACGTATACGTCGAATTACATACATCCGTGAATGACATCTTTAATTTTTATGTTTTCGTACTCAAAGGGTAAAAACGCTACAATGTCTGTCCGCCGCTGTCCGCCGATGTCCGTCGGTTAGCGCCTTCTATCTTTGCAGCCGTAATAGGTAGACGCATGAAATTTACACAGAAGTTCTATTACTATGCCGCTACAACAACAAATATTAAAACTTAAAGGGGGTTCCGATAGGACCAAGATACATATTTGCGAATATGACATTATTTTTTAAACCGTAACAGGCTGACACTATAAATTTACACAGAGTACTTACAACTATGTTCGCTTTTCTAACAACTATAAAACTAAAGCTCAAAATTAAAGGGTGTTGCGATGGTGACGTAACATTCGCTAAATGACCTTATTTTTGAACCGTTATAGGTAGACTCTTGAAATTTGAACATAATGTGTATTACTACTATCGCTATAACAACAAATACTAAAAATTAAAGGGTGTTCCGACACAATCGTGAATTTATTTTTTAAGCTGTAATATGAATTAATTTGAATTTTGCAAAAAGTATTCAATACTAGTTATGTTCGCTAATAAAACTAAAAACTAAAGGCTGTTCCAATAGTGACTTGAGTTTAACACATATGGCCTTATTTTTGATCCGCTATAAGTAGACTTTTAAAATTTTCACAAGAGATTTATTGCTTTGACATACTTATTATGTTCATCAATATTTAAGTGGCAACCAGAGTTGCTTTTCTCCAGTGTAGACGTTATCATTTTTCAAACACTGTGTATTTTTAATATGCATATTATTTTTTATTTGTATTTACTTTCATTTAGATAAGTAATTTAGTAACATGATTCGATTTCATTTGTTTTTTTTTAAGGCTCATAAATTATTCACGATCAATTATTTTATTATAAACCTTCTCTTTTAGACCACTCCATCCATGACCCCAAATATGGTTTAGAACTGAAATTAAATAAAAAAAAGAACTTTAAATATGCAATAGTTTTTTATTTAACTCATAAATGAGTTAAATAAAAAAACTAAACTAAAGGGTAATTAATAATTTCTAACAAAATTAAATGCGATACATTTACAAGCAAAAAAAAAATAGTTGCTTTATGGAGAGCACTTTTAAAATGGAGGATTTTGTTAAATATTTCAAATGTCATATTTCAAATGTATATTTTTTAAAACAATTGAAGGGTTCGCTTCACTGTGTGCCGGTTAGTACAACACTTTCACTTTTAGTACTCCATACCTAACTTAAAATACTAAGAGTTCCCTGGTAGACTAGTAGGTAGTGTTCTAGTCTCGCAGTCAGGGGATTGAGGGTTCGAATCCTACCAAAAAAATTCTTCAAAAATTCATTGAATACGAAGGTATTCAATGATTGAATACCTTCGTTACCATGCTTATAATTGTAAAAACCATGCTTGTAATTGTAATGTAACATTTAATAAATATAATAAAAAAAATAAAATACTTACTTTTTCCAGCCATGATTTTTAGCCATCTCAGCACCCATCTCAGCATATTTACCTCCTAAACAAGTAAATATTACCACAGCATCCTTTGGTGGCTTTTCAGCACCATATTTTGATAGAAATTCGTCATCACTCAACATTAAGGCATCTTCTAATTCCGTGACTATTATAAAATATGTTCAATAAAATATAAAAATCAAAGTACTTCTACCTGAATCGATTCAACTTACATGGTATATTAATACTGCCTGGTATAGAACCATCCTTTTCTACCAATTCCTTGCTTCTCACTTCAATCAAATATTTCTCAGGATGATTTGGTATATCCTTTACCTCCTCGTAAGTAGCAAAATCTCTATTTTCATTATCTGCTGCGACAATTTGAACAAAGGCAAAAGTCACTATGCACCAAACAATTAAATGTCTCATATTCAAATAGAAAGTTACAAAAAAAATTCTTAAATTATTTACAATTTTATTCAAACACTTGTTAAGTAAATAACAAGTCGTGTTTATATTCTATACTGATCTCGAAAGTGCAATTCTAATTTATATGAAGTTTGTGTCTAATAACAAAACAATTTGAAATTAATTTGTTGCCCTTCCACAAAGGGAAAGAGGTGAGTGTGTGTTGCGTGACTTAAATCATGTAATCTAAGCTTTTAGATAAACATTTTGTTTAATTTGAGAATAACTATTATACACTGAAACTAATTTATGAGTAATTTTTTTTTTCAAAATAAAAAATCGTTATTCGTAATTTATTCTATTTCTAATAAATACTTGTTTTTCCGGAAACTAGATTTTTAGTAATCTAGGTTCTACCAGGCAGCACCAAGACGATTTTTTAGAGCGGCAACAAATACAACAACGTTGACAATTTGTTTCCATTAACAAAATACGAGTTACATTACCCCCTGGCTCCATTAGGCATTAACACATGCGTTAACAAAAGTCAAACTTCTTATGCAAAAAAACATTATTTTTAATACTGTTTTTTTTATATGAAGTTTGACTTTTGTTAAGACATGTTGATAGCAAATGAAGATGGGGGCTTATACAAAAAAGTGTATGAATAGATGCAAAGCTAAAGACTTTGTTGGCTGGGCGAACGATTCAATGGTGGTTTTGACAATTTCTGAGGTTGCAAACTTGATGTTGCGATCATCTTCTCAAGCCTCAAGCTTGACTATATTTTCCTTTAAATTGATTAACATTTAAATAAGGCCGAAGAAAAATAATCCTTATTATTAAATCAAGAATGTTGCAAATTAGAAATTATAAATGTTTATTATTATAAGCAAAAGTACAACAAATATTGATTAAATAAAAAAATTAATTAAATAAATTGTATATGAAATTGTATCAAAAAAGCGTTAAGTGCACCAGTCCCAAGACTGATTCATCATGGAACCAAATGGCTTAATAACGGTAAATAGGAGTTCTTCGGGAGAAGCCGAAGATAATGAAAATAGACCTATAGTTTACCGAGTGGAGGTTTCTATTACTTACTAGCACTAGCGTTCCTAACTTAAACTAACCTAAACTATTAATTCCGAAAGCTGCTGCCTCTCTAATAAAACAAGATTTATTGTAAAGCTAAAACAATTAAGTTTTAAATTAGTCCCCCTACTCACCCGACTTAAATATTATTGAAAATGTATGATTATCCAGAAAAATTTATTAAGATGGGCAGCAGGGTGGGAATTTCTCAGAGCTAATTAAATAAAGCATTAAACTCATTTGGAGCCAGTGTTGACATATTTTTTTCTCGAAAATCTTCAAATCAACCATTCTTTTTTTCATTAAAAATCATTTTAAGAGATACACTCTTATATTCATGTTTTTTTTTCATCCATTCGTACATTTTGTATTGTTTCATAATATAGTGTTAATTATTTATTTTGAATCATTCCTTTTAAAAATAAATTTTGTGCGATTAAGATTAGGGTTTTTATAAAGTCCCAAGATTTTAAAATAATAGACAATGTTGATATATCTGATTTGTTCTTTATTGATATTGATTCATGAAAAAGTTCTTTCAACGTTAGCTGTTGCTATTAGTATTTTTTTTTTACAAGATGAAGCCTTCGAAAATATTTGAATTCTAAACGATTCTCCAAAATATTAAATCAATTTTTTCATCCAATAAATTTAAAGGAATTTCGGTAATTGGAAATAAATTTAGCAGTTGCTAAAAACTCTAAAAATTAAAAAAAAATCATTTTAGAAATCACTTTTTTACTGAACTGTTATACAACCCAATATAAAACTTTAAACAGTAATTTCTTCATCGGATAATTTATGAGTAGCATTAAGTGCTTTAGCTCCTTAGAGACCTAAATAAATGTACTTACATATGTAGGATCTTTAAGATGTACAATTATTTATATCACTTTTGTTTAACATTTCAATACGAATATATTCATCTTTTATATACTAAAATTACTAAGTATGACATCTTATAAATCTTTTTTTTTTGTTAAAAAATCTTTTTATCTTTTTGACATCTCAAAAACTTCAAAAATAAGATAAATCTTCACAACTGGTAACACTGTTCAGAACTTAATTAAGATAAATTATATAGCCTATACGACTATACGACCTAATACCTCCCATTACTATTTGATAAAATTTGAAACATAAATTAGTTTTATCACCAAAAACATCATTACTCTTTTTTAGGGGTGCTATTTATTTTTCTTATTTATTATGCATATTGAATTATTATACATATTGAAAAGCAACATAAAACAAAGATAACACAAATTAAGCATTTTTATGAAAATTTTTACAGTGCAGCTAAGCCTTAAATTTATTCACACGTACTGCTTGTCAAAATATGTATATTTAAATTGACAGCTGTGACGTAGTATGAACGCAAATAAAGCAATTTAAGCCCAATGTTACACCCCGTCTCCATTAGACATTAACATGTCTTAACAAAAGTCAAACTTCATATTAAAAAAAAAAAACATTATTTTTAATAATGGGAGTTTTTATATGAAGTTTGACTTTTATTAAGACATGTTGATAGCAAATGAAGACGGGTGTTTATTTTTTTAAGTGTCATTGTCAAGAAAATATCAACAGTTGTTTGCAAGAATTGCAATCAGCTGTTTTCTTATCAGATTTTTTACCTATTTTGCCAAAAACGATGTGAAAAATCGCCAAAATGGGTCTTTGTTAGACTTTGCAGATAATATACATAGGTATAAAATTTATTTTAATTTCTAAAAATTTTTTAATTAATCACAAAAACAAAATTTTAATCGAAATTGCTAAAATTTGTCAAAAAATAGAAGAAATAAATCGCCAATTTATACATAGTTCGATTTCTATTTAAAACAAAAATGATTAGTGAACACGAGATAGGTTGTTCGAAAGTTTATCAGCTATTTTCTTGACTGAAAATAGAAAATCCCTAACTTGAAAGAAAACTTGAAAACAAATTCGATTGGATTTTGAAAAGTATAAGTTCATTGGTAAAAAAATGTGAGTGTATTGAAAGGCAAATTTCGAATCGCATTTTTTTTCAGTGTTTTGAAATTAAAAGTAATGGGAGTGAAACTAAGTGTTTTGTTAAATAATTCGAAACAAAAACTAATCAACAAGAGATTTGCGTAGTTTTGCCAGAAAGAGAATAACTTTTTAATATGACATCGTCTATCATGCGGAAAGTTTCGCGCTCGATTCCCCCCTAGTTCTCTTACCAGTTTCGCTCTACGAATGTGTCTTCATCATTAAGCTCGGAAAATTAAATTCAAATATAATTTCACATTTTGTTATTTAGTTTTCATTGTTATAAATTAGGCTTAATTTACCCTATGTTTTAATTTATAATTGATCACGAACCCAGCCCTGTCGTAAACAGCCATAAAATATAAGCTATAATATATTTGGCATCGTATGAAATAATATTTATATTTACAAATGTGCAATTAAATAAATACATACGTATGTATGTACATAAACTAACAATGGATGTAGCAATTTAGCAAATTTTGCAGGGTAAATATAAATAATTTTGAAAATAAACAAAAGCAGAATTGTTTATTTATCATGTTATTGCCGATTTGTTTGCCGCAAATAACGCAACTTTCATATAAAAAGTTAAAATAAACATTGAGCATTGACCATAACTGAAGCACTATAAAAAGCAGGAGTCTCAAAATTTGGTGTGAATTACATTCAAAACAAAATTAAACGAAATATTGTCAGGACTACTAGGAGGTGGCGGAAACATCTAGTCTATAATATATACATACATATATTTACTCGTATATGGATACATATAGTTGAAGTACCTTAAGGTGGATAACTGGACAGATCACGGAAACTACAAATATCATATCGCCAAGATTGATATCGAAGATGATACCTTTAAACTGTTCCTGTAAGAGGCTGAGACGGTAGCGCCATTATGCTTGCTGTTTGTTTTGATTGCATCTGTTTCAAAACAACGGCAATAATTTCATCTCTTCTTTTGATGCTGTCTTTATGTTTACTGCATTAAATTAAGTTAGGAATTTTAAGTGTACATATAAAATTGCTCTTGAGTTTAAAGGATACCATAAATTCTATTGATAAAATGTTTGGGATTATCAATACAGGTAATCCCCCATTTACGACCGTTCGACTTACATACGACTCTTCGCACTTACGACCATTTTCTTCAATTTTTTTCATAGAAAATGCTTAAAGAAAACAAATATGTAGTTGCGGGGAATCTCCAAAATTTATGAGAAAAACTTAAACAAAAAAACAAAGTAAAAAAATTAGGTTAACATTGCATACATATTTCACTACAAATAATACATTACATTAGCTAAGTCGGAATTTTTTTAAGTGAATAATTTTATATCATTCCAAAAATGGCTCAAACTAGTAAAACTAGTAAAAATAAAAGAAGTGTTGTAGACTTGGAAACCAAACATATAATAATATTACAATTTGAAAGTGGTAAAAAAGTGAAAGATATAGCAAATAATCTTAAACTGTGTCATTCGACAATATCGACGATTTTAAAGGATAAAAAACAAATTTTGGAAGCTGTAAAAGAATCGACATCTATGAAATCTACAATAATAACCAAAAATAGACAAGGTCCCATACATGATATGGAAAAACTATTAGTGATTTGGATGTATGATTTGATTCAAAAACGAATTCATCTAAGTCTCGCAATTATCCAAACCAAAGCATGTAGTCTTTCCAATATGTTAAAATTAAAGGACGGTAAAAACTATGATCAGACTTTTACTGCAAGCCATGGTTTCAAAGATTTAGGAAGAGAGTTAATTTTCAAAATGTAAAAATTGGTGGAGAGTGCTGATTATAAAGCTGCGGAGGAATTTGTAGTTAAATTCGACGAGTTTCTAAAAGAAAACAATTCTACAAAGGAACAAATATTTAATGTAGATGAGACTGGTCTATATTGGAAGAAGATGCCTGAACGTACGTATATTCATAAGGAGGAGCCAGGGTTCAAGGCTTTTAAGGACCGAATAACAGTTTTATTAGGCGCAAATATTGCTGGTTATAAATTGAAACCTTTTGTAATACATCGCTCGAAAAATCCAAGAGAATTTAAAGGAATAAATATTAATATGTTACCAGTACATTACAACTCAAATAAAAATGCTTGGATGACACAATTACTTTTTGAAGACTGGTTTATGAAAGTATTTGCGACCGAAGTAAAAGAATATTGTAATCAACATAAAATACCTTTTAAAATACTTTTACTACTGGATAACGCACCTGGACATCCGCCACACCTATGTGACTTACACAACATTCAAATTATGTATGTATCTGCCTCCAAATACTACGAGTTGTTTTGCAGCCCATGGATCAGGGTGCTATAGCTACATTTAAGGCATATTATTTAAAAATTACAATTACTCAAGCAATTTTCGCTCTTGAAGAGGGGATTACTTTAAACGAATTTTGGTTAAAGTATAATATTCTTAAAGGAATTAAAATTACACATAATATTAGAAAGCTATCAACAATCCCTTTTAAACTGGCGCTTGTTTGACTTTAATTACCACAATTTAATAAATCATTTAAACTAAAAATACATTTTAAATTTTAATTACATACATAAATACTTTGAACAATCCTAAAACTTTGTATTTTCAAACATATCAGACTTTAGCAATTTTTTGGACCAAAATTGTCAAAATGACGATAAATCGTCGAATCTGGCACCTGTGCTTGAGAAATTTGTTTATATACATATGTATGTACATATAGATATCATTATCTACATACATACATATTTTTTCTCGAAGCTTTTGCACAATAAGAGAGTGTAAGTTAAATAAAACTAACCTATCTCAACATAAAAACAAAATACCTATCATCTACCCTATAAACTTTATAAATGAACTACCTACACACATACATATTTATTGTATGTACATACATATATGTATGCATATGTAAGTATGTATGTACATACATATACATATGTATTTTTTATTTTAAACTTTTTGTGTGCGTTTAGTGAACGCCGATTACCCAGGAATTTATAATGGCAAATTAAATTAAATAAAAATTATTTTTGACAAAACTAAAAATTTCCAAAACTTTTAATCATGTTGAAAAATGATATTAGCCTTAAAAGCCTGCATTAAAAATGACCCTATGAAAAATCGCCTAAAAGCATAAATGAAAAATAGCCCAAGATATCTTTATACAAAATTGGGTAATATTTCATATGAAAAGTAACCCAAACATTTTAGGTGTTTTTAGAGAATAATTCATTTTTAGGGTTCCGTACCCGAAGGGTAAAAACTTAACCCTATTGTTTTCGCTACAATGTCTGTCCGTCTGTCAGCGCCTTTTATCTCTGGAGCCGTAATAGGTAGACTCTTGAAATTTTCTCAGATGATGTATAGCTGTAGCCGCTATAGCAGCAAATACTAAAACTTATAGGGTGTTCCGATAGAGAGTTGTTATTCACGAATATGTGTTTATTTGTTGAACTGTAGGAGGCATAGACTAAAGATTAACAAACAGTAATTAAAACTTAGTTCGCTATATATGTACATAAACAAGTATAAAAAATAAACCTAAAAATAGGGTGTTCCGATAGTAGTGTGATTTGCATGAACCATAATAGGTAGACATTTGAAATTTTCACAGAAGGTGTATAACTGCTGCTGTAATTCTTCATTTCCTTTATTTTTTAACTGCATATAAACCGCACAGGTACCAAAAATCTAAATCATTTTGATCAAGGCATATTTAAGGTTAAATATGTATGCCTTGATTTTTCGTCAAACAGTCCGTGAGAGTTTTTTCCACTAATACAATCACAAAAAACCCTGTTTGAAGCACTCTGTTTGATGTGTGGCCAGCTGCACACATCAATGACAGCAGACATAGTTGAATTTTAACAGTCAAAGTGTAAAGTGTCCTAAGCAAGGCATATTTAACCAGGTGACTGCACAAGGCGGAGCTTATATTAAAGAGAAATTTTTTCAATTTTTGTATATGGAGTTTGACATTAATCAAGTTTTTTAAGAGAGAATAATATCTATTTTACTGTCAAAATCCATATAAAAAAAATTCAACAAATTTTTTGCTCAAATTTCCTCTCCCTTACGATATCACCTTGTTTAATATGCCTTGGTCCTAAGTATAAAAAGTTTTGAGTAAAGTGTTTACAAGTACAGTGATGTTAAAATAAAATATAAACTTCTTGGTACTATTTTAAAAATCCATTTATAATCATATTACAATGAATCCACCATCCTATACACCGAAAGATCAAGCCACAACAACTATGGAAAAGCCAGTGAGTCGTATACCCAAGCATGATGTTACTGTTTTTGGTGTGTCTACTGATTTGACTGATCTTAATTTACCAACCCATCTGGATATCTTGAGATATTATTTTTACTTGAGCGAACGCGCTAAAACAGACCAAAAAAAGTTTTCCTATAAATCATTCACTAGTCAAGTAGAAAATAAGTTGATTGAAATTTGGGAAAAACGTGGCATGAAAATAATGGCGAAAAATTGTGTATCTATTAATTTGAATAGATTGCTTGAAAAATATCAAGTTCAAATCAAGAGCGAAAAGAAACCCCATAATTTCCAGAATTTCTAAAATCTCTGGAAACAATTTTTTACATTGGAACATGTAAATGCAATTTGAAAGTAGCTCGATGTGCATGCGGCTTGGTTCCAAAACGCCTCAAAGTGTTTATGCACGATCAACATACTAATCAGAGAAGACTCACAGTGGCTGCATTTATGATGGAAATTGAAGAGCAAAGAGCTACGTATAAATCAAGGCGAATTCATACCAGGTGGAGTCGATAGCCCAGCTGATTGTTTTTTCTCTCGTTTATTGCTAATGTCTTGTCAAAAAATACATTGTTTCATATCTGCTAATCTAATGTCAAAGTTGTTGTTTTGTTGTAGTTGTTGTCCTACCGCTCACACCTGGTATAAATTCGCCTTGGTATAAATCAACAAAATGACGTAAAATCGTCACATCCAATACTCCTGTTTACAATACACATTTTTCACAAATTTATTTGTTTATAATTTGTATTTCATAATGCGTAAATAAAACAAAAGTTAACCCTCAGCATAAAATCGACAGATTTACATATGTATGTACATATATATACATACATATGTATGTACATACATCCATACTATATCTTTTTTAATTTGTAACAATTCGGCGTTTGAAATACATAACTACATAAATAGATACATATGTATTTCCATACATATGTATGTATGTATTTTTACATTCAAAAACTATCTCGAAAGTTCCATGAACCACTGAACAAAACAAGTCCAATTCATGAGAATCTCTCTATTTTCTCCTGTTTGCATATTTTTTAAGAGAAAGTTTTACAAAAGAACTTTTATTTAATGAGAATTTTCAAGTAATTAATGGAAAATTAAGAGAATTTTCTTACTCATAACTCGAGTGGTATAAATACGACTGGTAAACGAAAATATATCATCAGTACACAAAAGCTTAAGTACAAACAACTACATATATCAAATAATCGTAAAGAAAATTAACAAGATATTTTTAAACCTATTCAAAGAAATACAGTAAAATGCGTACTATACCAATTTTGTGGCGTATGGCTGAAGATTTAAGGCGCTTGGCAATGCCTTCTTCACCGTTCTTTGAATATCCATTTGGCTCAACCTACCGTTTGGCACCCTGGAATCAGTTGAATCGTATGATGGAAGAAGATTTGGCAAAAATTAACAAAGATGGCTATCAAGTGTCGATGAATGTTTCCGAGTTTAAGCCTGAGGAACTAACAGTCAAAGTAATAGAAAATCATGTAATTGTGGAAGGTAAATCCGAGCAGCAGCACGATGATAATGGCTATGTTTCGAGGCGGTTTGTTCGTCGTGTGGCAGTGCCCACTGGCTTTGAAGTAGATAATGCCATTTCTACTCTATCATCGGATGGTGTATTAACGGTTAGTGTTCCTAAGCCACAACTTGAAGAAAAAGCTCGTGAAATTCCAATCAAGCGTGTCGATAAACCTTCTCTTAAATCGAAAGAATCAACCGGAGAAGGAGTCGCATAAAAGGATAAAAGGAGAACAATATCAACAAGTTGTTATTTTTTTTTTAATTGTATTTAATCTGTATCTAAAGGGATAACTGCTCAAGTAGAATTAAGCTCCTTAATAATGGGATAGTACCAACAAAAAGAAATAACCTACAATGATCTACATACTTTAAAAATAAAGGACAGATAAGCAGATTTTCCTTATTGCCACAGATATAGAATTCCGACTGATTTGTAATAATACTTTAATTCCTATTTCGTTGTAAAAAATAGTTTTAATATGTATGTAAGTATGTATGATTGTATGTATTTTAGTCTAGTTTATGGAATGAAATAATAAAATACATTGTAAATAAAGTGGTTTTATTTTAATTACAAAAAGACATTTTAAAGTTCTGGGTCTAATCGCCGCATACGTGATCGAATAAATTTTCTTTACCATTCGAATGATCTAATCATGGTACTCGATTTAAAAAATTTTCAAAAACATATGTAAGTGACCTCTATCGTGAATCTTTTTTGCCTCGAAATTTTTCCCTTTTTCCTAAAGTTGCAATCGTGAATTATTTTCATGTGAAAAAACTCGCATGTTCGATAAAAATATGGCATCGCCGATTTTTATCCCAAACATTTTACGAATTTTTTCACAAACATTTTGATTGGGAATACGGAAGGAAGCACCAAGGCTCATCAAGTAACCTCACTACGAAGGTTTAATAGTTCAACTTCCATTTAAGGGGAAAAATTGAAAATTGGAAATTTTCGCCTTAATATTTCCCCTCCGTAGTGAGGCTACCTGATTAATATGCCTTGGGAAGCACAATGTAAATAATTTTCTTGTTACTTTTAAAAATAGTTCTTTTTAATTTTTCAAATGAGTGGAAATGCAAACAAAAAACAGCTTGCTACGTTGGTGGAATTAATGTGTGGAAATCACGACATTGCCAAAGGGTTTCATAAAGAGAAAAAGGAAACACCTTTTTGATAGCTTCCTTCTGCAAACAAGCGTAGACATACTTTAAACACGACGGAATCATACAGTGGATTTGACGCATCCCTCAAACTTCTTTTTATTTTTTCTAAATAGCTTAAAGGGTGTCCCCATACAACATATGTACATTTTTTACGTGTATTATAAACTTTATAAGGTCACTAATTTAAAATTTAAAAAAGTGTGTATCACTATAGCTCCCAATAACAAAAAGTAATAAAAAAAATAAAATTAAAGGGTGATCCCATAGGTGACGTAATTTCACCTTTATGATCCTATATTTTGAACCCTTATAAACAAACAATTGAAAGATGCTCAGAATGTTGGTTACTATGTCTGTTGTATTAAGTAATAATATTTAAAATAATAAATTAAAGGGTGTCCCATTAGTTGGTTTAATTTCATATATGTATACATATATGGCCAAACTTTTGAACCGTTATAGACAGACAGTTGAAATTTACAAAGAACTTGTATTGCTAAGTCCACTATAATAACAAGTATAAAAGAGGAATTCGAAAATTAGAGGGGGTCCCAATAGTTAATGTAAATGGATATATACGGCCAAACTTTTGAACTGTTATAGATAGACAGTTGAAATTTACAAAGAACCTTTAATGCTTAGACCGCTATAAAAACAAGTATAAAATTTTAATCTATAAATTAAAGGGGGTCCCCTTCAATTCTTTGGAACCGTTATAGACAAACACTTGAAAATTAGACAGAATATTCAAGAAGTATAAATACAACAAGTATAAATATTTAAAATTAGAAATTAAAGAGTGTCCCAATAGGTGACGTCATTTGATATATATGGCTCTATCTTTTGATCAGTTATTGACAAACACTTAACAAATAGACAGAATGTCCATTACTGTGTCTGTTAAAATAAGTATAAATATTTAATATTTACAAATTAAAGGATGTCGCAATAGTTTATGTAATTTGATGTATATGGCCAAACTTTTAAACTGTTACAGACAAAAGGTTGAAAATTTCAAAGTACTTGTATTGCTACGACCGCTAGAACAAGTATAACATTTGAATTCGGAAATTACATGGTGTCGCAATAGTTAGTGTAATTTTATGTATATAGCCAAACTTTTGAAGCGCTATATACAGACAGTCGTTTGGCATTGGGTTGATCTGAACCCCGGGTTCATGTGCTTCTATATACTCGGGTAGCACTGCTCCCCCGGTAGAAAATCGACTGACATTTGCTTTAGATTATTGAATTCTAAAATTAGTTTTTTTATCTGAGATGACATTTTGTGCTACGACATTTAAAAAATCCCTCTACAATCTTCCTCGAATATAATATAATCATTGTATTTATAATTACCGTCTTCGGTCGGTGTTTTTTTAGGAATTATATTCCCTAACAATTGGCGATGCCAATTTATTGTTCATGGGAATAACAAAATTATTCCCTAAAATTTGTTCCCCTGAGATTCACGATAAGGGTGAATAATATTTTTATTAACAAATAATTATACTTAAATATTTGGTAATAAAAGCTTTGGCATTCGATCTTCGCTAGCTAACGAATATTTATTGTTTCTTTTTTTTACAAATGCCAGCAGTAAATTATTTTATTTAAATTTCATGAAGGTCTAAAAAACAAACAACTATTGGAAAAGCTCGTTTTTCTAATGAATCAAATCCCTCAGCTGGTAAAACGAATATGCATAAAAGTCCAAGGGAAAAAAAGGGAAGAAACCACGCAGGAACTAAATTGTATGGGACCACGCGTTAGAATAACAACAAAACAGCCATATTAACTAATCACCCTTATTATGTATGTCGTCGGCGACAAGAAGCGAGGTCGGCGGCACAATAATGGTATTATGGAAGTCGCCGTTGACAACAACCGATTACTATCGACGGTTAATTGGCATTATGAAAGACGCCATAAAGTCGCCGTTGTGTTAAAATGGCGACGTTTATGTCGTCACATTTTTTGACAGCGACTCGAACGATATAGTAGGTAACGGAAAAGCATAAATTTTTTTTTTAATTAAGTAGCAAAATATAACAAAAAATTTAAATGGAAAAAAAACTTAAAATAACAACCGCTAAGCAATTTGAAGTATTAATTGCTGAACTGGAAAGTAAGCCAAATTTAGCAAAAGGATTTTATAGAGGCGCAACTCCTAGCAATTTTAAACAAGACTGGGAAGAGATAACAACAAAATTGAATTCAATTGGCCCACCAATAAGAGATGCTATTGGATGGCAAAAAGTAAGGTTCAAAAAAAGATTTAAAGTATAAAGTAAAATATAATAACATATTTTTTTAGGTGTGGAAAGATTTTAAATGCAAAGTGAAAAAGAAGTTGATGGTGAATAAGGCAGAAGTCAATGCAACAGGCGGTGGCAGGTACAAACAACAAACACTTTCACCTTTGGAAGAAGCTGCTGCTAATTTGATGCAATTTCAAAAACAGCTGAACCCTGAAGGTGAAGTGCAAGGAATTCAATCTCTTGATGAAACTTCTCTGATTGAAAATAGCAGTGGCATTGAATTTACAATTTCTGAGGATTGCGAAAACCTGCCATCCACTTCTGCAGTTTCCATACAAGAAACTCCTTTTAAGACAAGGAAGAGAAAAGAAAGTCGGACGAATGATGCACGCAGCGAATTGTTGCAAAAACACAACGCTATGCAAAAGGAAGTTTTTAATGAGATATCGAAAACACTAATGGAAATAAAAAACGTTATGAAAGAAACAATTGAGAAATATCAAACGTTTTCAGTGGAACAAGAAAAAACTAACGTTGAAATAAAAAATTCTTTGAAAGAATCGAGCCGGTACCAGAGAAAACTTTGGGAAGTTGAAGAAAAGAAAATGAAATTGATGGAAAGGCAACACCAAAGGGAAGAAAAGCTTTTCGAAACAGATATGCAATTAAGCAAATAAAAATGGATGTTAAAAGAAAAGAATTGGAAGTCCTTGAGAAACAATGTATGGGTTAATTGTTTTTTTTTATAATTAGTTTATTTATAAGTTAGCATTTTTTAAATTTAAAGAAAAAACCAAAACCTTAATGTAAAAAACTAAAGTGAAAATTAAAATACATAAATTGAATTACAGAAAACTAGCTTTTATTTGTTCCCTTATTTCTACAGCTTCATTATTTTGAACATTTTCGGAGTTCATATTAAAATTTTCAATATTTTCAATATCGTTTATTATTGTATCACAATTTGGAGTCAAACTGTTGTATTCAATACAAATGTTATGTAGTGCAGCGCACACATTAACAATTTTGGTTACTTTTGCTGGTTTATAATGCAGTTGACGAGCACCAAGCAAACAACGGAAACGATTTTTAAATACACCAATAGTTCTCTCTACGATATTTCTTGCTTTGGTGTGTTTATTGTTATAAATTGCTTCTGGACTTCTTTCTACGATGGACCGATAAGGCGTCATTAAAAAGGGCTCAAGGGGATATCCAGCATCACCTAAAAAATTATTGTTTTTAAAATTTTGTTCGCTTTTATTATTTTTATTTTTGATGTTACCCAAAAGCCAACAATTTCTTTCTCCAGCATTGTAGCGATCTTGTAAAATTTTTCTGGCTACACTCATATTCCAAATGAGGGAATCATGAGATGAGCCAGCATAACGAGCATCAATAAATATTATTCTCATCTTGTGATCGCATATCTGAAAATTATCATATAAAAATAAGGATATACGAGTATACAAAAAAAATAACTTTTGGATTTTACTCACAACCATTGTGTTAATACTGAAAAATCCTTTCCGATTATAATAAGAACTCTGTTCTTCCTTACTTGGAGCCACAATCTTTATATGAGTCCCGTCCACGCAGCCAATAACACCTGGAAACCCTGTCTTTTCAAAAAACTTCAATTTACATTCAGTTTTCTCCTCTTCTGTCATTTTAAACTTAATAGAAAGTGGACATATAACTCTCTGCAATACGTGGATTGTCTCCTCCAAAATGACTGATACGGTGGGTTGTGACAATCCAAGATTAAAGTCATTACCAACACTCAATTGGTATGAGCCTTGTGCTAAGAAACGCAGTGTTGTAGCCAGTTTTATTGTGTTGGGAACGAACGTTGATCGAACACCACTCCTCATTGAAGGTTCAATTTTTGCCAAAACGAATTTGAATGCTGCTTTGTTTAACCGGAAATAGTCAACAAATCTGTAACAAAAAGTAGAATTAAACCATTTTTTCAGTTCTTTTTTTTACTTACTTGTTATCTGGCAAACTGAATATATCTGACCATTGCCTCATAATTTTTCTCTGAAGCCTTAGATTTTGCTGATTTTCTTCATCATCAGAACTTTCACTATCCGACATAAAAAACATGTTTAATTTTAAATTTAATTTAACAGCGAAGAACTGACACAAAATATATAGGGATGGTACTTTTTCTTTTAATTTATCGATAATGTGTCAACGGCAACTCAACTTTCTTAGTTAATACCAATTAATGGTCGAGGCGGTGGTGACGTCGTCATAATATGACAGTGACTATGAAGTCGCCACGAAGTCGCCGACGACATACATAATAAGGGTGAATGATGCAAGTTTTTCCTTTATAAATTAGTAATACAATACATATGTATGCATGTATGTATGTATGTATGTATGTATGTATGTATGTATGTATGTATGTATGTATGTATGTATGTATATATGTATGTATGTATGTATGTATCTATTAATAGTACCAGCTGATAAATATGTACTATTGTGAATAATCCAATTAAGTCAAATTTACAATAGCGTTATTATTATCGAATGTGCGCCATATCACCAAATGAAAATTCATTCGATCAGCTCTTTCGACTGCAGTCGAAGATCGAAAGTTGTCGAGTGAAAATTCTAATTATTTACTCGATCGATTATTCGTTAATGTGCCATGTTTGTGTACGTATGCTATAATCTCATTTATTCGTTTGTTCTGTTCGATAGCGAGTGAGGTAATCTCAATTTAAAAAATCGAACAATTCAAATTAAAAAATACTTTTCTTAAATAAACGCAGGTAAAACATCTGTAGTAAAAATGTTTTTAAATACCTATAACCCTTATTATGAGTTGCATTCGATTTTCGATCTTCGCTGGCTATCAAATTGTATCAAATTGGTATTAAGAGTTGGCAGCACTGTCGAAAATTTCGTTGTATAACGAACTTTCGATCGAACACAATTTTGCTTTTGATGCAGGCCCAAGGTTGTAAGTATAAAACAAAAATTAGAAAATATCGTTTTTCTAATGGAACGAAACCCTCAGCAGCAAAAGGAAAATGCACAAGAGTTCAAGCGGCAAAAAATGGGAAGAACCCGTACAGGAGCTAAATTGTTTGGGGCCACCCGTTAGAATAACAGCAAAGTGGTTATATCAACTAATAATTAATTAAATGTTTTCCTTTATAAATTAGTAAAACAATATTATTTGTTTTTATTCACGCATGATTCCTTTTGAAAATTTATTTAAATAAATATTTTATGAGTATAAAATATTTATTTTCAAAAAATATAATAATCGAAATTGATTACTATGGGGAAAGCATATCCAGATAGCTATTGCGCTAGTGCTCAACTAGCTCATCAGTGGATTTTTCCCAATTTTTCTGAATAAAAACTCAGATTCTTATGCTTAAAACTTAATAGACTAAATGAGAAGTTCAATCAGTCTAGAAAGAAAGCCAAATCTAAATTTCTAAACAAAATAAAAAACCATAGTAACCTTTCAATTTTCTACATTAAGGGTTTCCATTGGATACCATTCATAATGCATCAAAAAGAGTTTTGAAAAACAAAACTACAAATTAAAAAATTAAAAATACGAAAATCGTATTTACTCAGCGTGCGCATGCTGTTATATACAAAAAATTATATTTGGAATCGGTTATATATATTATTTGTTTTTATTCACGCATGATTCCTTTTGAAAATTTATTTAAATAAATATTTTATGAGTATAAAATATTTATTTTCAAAAGATATAATAATCGAAATTGATTATTTTTTGAAAATAAATATTTTATACTCATAAAATATTTATTTAAATAAATTTTCAAAAGGAATCATACGTGAATAAAAACAAATAATATATATAACCGATTCCAAATATAATTTTTTGTATTTAGTAAAACAATATTTATTTATAGTGCTAGCTGATAAATATGTACTATTTTTATTGAATGTGCGCCATAATACCAAATGAAAATTATGTTTGTGGTTATATACATATGTATGTATATGTGTAGTTATGTTTATTTAAATTAAAAATTATAATTAAATTATATTTAATTTAAAAATTATAAATGTTATAAGCAAAATATTGTATTACTAAGAATCCCTTGATAAAGTGAACACACAATTAACGAAACGTCGGGATAAAAATGTAATAAAAATTCTGCATTTTTATTAACAAAAAAGAGTTAGGCCTTATTAGCTTAAAGATAATAATCAACATAAGAAAATTCGTTCGATCAGCTCTTTCGACCACAGTCGAATATGAAGTTTGATTTTTGCTAAGACATGTTGATAGCAAATGAAGATGGGGGTTTAGGCATTAACTCCCTGCAATTGTCTCATGACCAAATCACTACGTTGTATCATGAAATCTACCAAAATTTGAAAGCTGCCATTGCGTTGTTTGTAAATTTTTTGCTTTGATTTCCTATATAAATAACAATTTAGAAATCAATTACGACACGTACTTACATACATGTTTTTCTTCCTTTGCATTTGCTCTTTTACTATCGCAAGATATTTGTGCTTATCGAACGAAATTGAGAGACGCTTTCGCAATACAGATGCGGTGCTGCCAAATTTGAGAAAAGATGCGCGAACGCTTTAAAGAGTTGTATTTGATACCACAGTTCTTTCCCATCGCTAGAGATACCAGGCGTGAGTAGTAGAGCAACAACTACAACAAAAGAACAACTTTGACATTAGATTCGCAGATTTGAAACAATGTATTTTTGACAAGACATTAGCATAAAAACGAGAGCAAAAAACAATCAGCTGGGCTATCGCCTCCACCTGGTATGAATTCGCCTTGGATAGGAGTAACACTCCAGCACAAGCAAATTATTTGATTATCGTTGATGAAACTTTAAAAATAAACACAAATACGTATAACAAACTAGTCTTCTAAAGGCCAAGATTCACTATCCTATACAATCGTACGATTCAATCACAAAAAAATCTTACAGAATTCTGTCCTACTTAAAAAATCGTTTCAAAATGGCAAAACATGTATTTCCAACTCTGATCGCATGGAAAAATACTATTTTATGATTTTTTTCAAATGATTATCAAATCGTACAGACTGTCAAAAAGTCTGAGTAGAACTTATATACAGATATAGAAATGTATCTACATAAGTATCGGTGGATAAAAATAAGTCTGTAGATATATTTTTAATAATTATGTATACACTAGCTGTTATAGCCAGATAAAAGATACAATGACCCACCGCTAATGGTTAATATTCACTTTGTTATGAATGGGTGGTTAAAATTTTTCTCATAGGTGCATTATTTTTACAAGTTTTTGTTTATTAAATAAAATAAAATTTATCATTTATGTATTTAATTTTTGTTCACATACCCAAATTAATTTGACGCAATTTTAATTATATATAGACTTTATAGCCTTGAAAATAATTTGATTTCCTTTACATGTACAAATTCAAGTACAATTTTTATTTTAAATTGACGAGTTACTAATTCTACATTAACCCTTAAGTGACCTGTAAAAATTTTAGGTACTTTTGATAATCAACAAAATAACAAATACATTTCATTCGTCTGACAATTATATTTAAAGTGTTTCTAATTGAATTTTGTAATCACATCATTAGTATATTTAAAAATTGATTCTGATTCATAAATCAAGTTGAAAGTAGTACATCTAAGTAGGCTTATAAACATATACTTAAACAAAAGCATATTGAATGAAACTTGGATAACCTCCAAACCCGCTTGCCTTTATGGACCAAGAAAATTAATCTTAAATGACAACATCAACCATGGAACCAAGCACCGGCCGAAGTTGGTTAAATCTAATTTTGTAGATTTAAAATGTAAAAACACAATTGAGACGAACGGCAAATTTTTGGCCGCGAATATTCGTTGCTCATATGAAAGCGCACACAATTTTGACGTCGCTCATAGGGGTATTTTGCCCCTAGGGGTAAGTGCCCCTAGGTAAATGAAACTTTGCAGAAAAATCTGTTATGGTCATAGGCTGTTAAAGCTATAAAATAGGGAAAATCGGAGAAAAGGAGAAAAAAGTTCCCCTTGGAAGAACTAATCCTACCTCTGAAAAATGCAAGTATTTTTTTAATTTTCTCGTCTTTTTGTTTAGCAATTACAACTTTTAAGGTCAAAGAATGTTCAAAAACTTAAAGTTGGACTCAAGAACTTCTTAAATGCCATTTTTAGCCCCGCCCCCTTTTGTGGGCGGTGAAATAAAAAATTATTTGAAAAAATAATGTAATTATTAAAAGAAATGGATTACATACTTCTTAAAACCATAAAAATTTAGTTTTATGGGCAGGGGAGGTATTCCTCCAATCCCACCCCCAAAACGTCCCTGTGAAATATATTTTTTTTAAATTTTTTTTGCCAATTTTCTAAAAATATTAATTTTTAAGCTTTCCAATGCCTAACCAATCCCCGCCTCCCAAGAATATTATTAAAAAGATATTTTTGTAATATGTTACTTTATAGTATTTTGTTTATCTGAAAATAATTTATTTATTCATAGCAATAACTTATTTATGATTGTAACGATAAATTTTATTTAAAATTATAACAATTAATTTATTTAAAACAACTTCTCCTTTGCACTAAGATGATTCTTCAAAGACCTCTTCCGAATCTGAATCCTCTTCAGCGTTAAATATAGGCGGAAGCATGAAAGAAATTGCTTCTTTCGTAAAAGTATTACCTTTTTAATAAGTGGGTCAGAACTTAGCAAAAGCCTATGAATAATATCTATGTTACACTGAACCCTTGAAAACTTTCTAGCAAAATTCTGCCTGTAAAGCCGGAAATGTTTGTTTTGTGCCTCAGCCGCTTCTTCTAATAACACCCCAATAGGCAACAATGCCTAATTCATAACAGTTGTACCATGTTTTAAAATCTTGTGCCTTGTAGGTGTTATAGGATGCCACTCATATAGAGTAAAGTAAAGTTTTGCAGTATCTAAGCAATAATCGGCAAGCTCGTGCATTTGGATTTTGTGACCACTTGATAATATAATAACCTTGATTCGGTATATGAAATCAAACTCAATTCCAGTTATTTCTGCAGCTAATTCAGGATTGGAAAAAAATCTTCTGCTAGTTTTACCATCGTTGGTGTTTCCAACTCCAGCTTTCGGTACACCCACTATTAGCCCTAATTCACTTCTAAATTTTTCTTGGAAATTTTTTTCCTCGCGCATCAGTTTTTATTTGCCATTTTTTCACTGTCAGTTTATATGACAGGTGTAATATGCTCTCAAATAGGTGAATTTTGGCGTGCAAAGTTGATAGTCCGAAAGAATGGGCATCTATGTCTATATCACTTTTGATATTTTTTTTTGTACAGGTAAGAACAGTGTTAGATGTAATGATTTAAATAAAAAACATTTACCTTCAGTTATTAAAAACCAAAACATTTTATGAAAATAAAAAGGTTTCTTACTCGTATTTACCTATACAAGATAAGAAAAAACATAAAAAGAAGAAATTTTCAAAAAATCGCAAAAAAATGGTGCAAAAACGCGCAACGTGATATATAGCATTTTTAGGACCGCGATGGAGATCACTCTTAAAAATCTTTTCACTTTTTTTTGACAAAAAATTTTACAAAAAAACCTTTTTTTAATTTTGAACGAAATTTTCTTATCATTAAAAATTAAAAAAAAAAAAAATTTCTAAAAATTAACATAAGTAGCTACTAATAAACCCTTTCACAGAAAAAAAATCAATACAGCCACCAAAAAATAAATTGCAAACCTCTCAAAATCGTTTAAAGTCATTAAAAACGTATGCGATTTACTCAACTTTCCTGATTTTAACAGTGTCCCAAAACGACAAATCTCAAGCAAATGCCTTGAAAATTCACTTTACGATGCAGAATTTTGTTATCTGTCAAGCTGCGTACTTACATTTTTACTTTTCTTCAAAATTTTTTGTCTAATGTCCGGCTAGATTGGCAAAATACCCCTCTGTGCGTCGGTCGAAATTCCTCATACTCGGCAAACTCTGAACTAGATTTATTTCTATTTCTTAAGCCGTCTTACGACGAACACAACAGTACAATGTGACCATGTTTGCTTTTAGTTTCAAGTATTTTAGTAAATAAAGTTTTTTTTATTTAAATAATTTATTTTTATTTTATAGCATTTTATAGTAGTTAACTATACAATTGTTTTTAGTTGTGTTTTTGTCAATCTTTAATTTTATAACAATTATTATTTTATATGGTGACTCTATATGATTGCTTTTTTATTTATGTTTACTGGCCGTACCAACCACCTCATTCTTAAACATTTACGTATTTCTCACATTTACGCTTTTACTATAATAAGCATTATATATATATTATTTTAATGATTTTCATAAAATTTTTCAATTCTTTGATAAATTTCTTCTTTCCTTTTACAAACAGTAAGTAACTTTACCAATTATAACAGCTGTTATTTTTTCGTCATTGTGTTTCATCATACGACGAATTTACACCGCGAATGTTAGTGAAATTCGTCATTCGTCGTCCCAGTTGTATTCCCAGCATAACGATACAACAATTAATAAAATAAAATTGGAGTGGCCTACACTCAACTTTACCATACATAATGGAAACAGATATTTATATGGATATATGTATTACATAACGAATAAAAGTTCAAGGAAAATTCGAATCGAAAAAATAATGATTTTCGTTTTGGGGTGTTAAGTAAACTACTCCTTTCCCCTTCCCGATTATGCCCAAAATTTTTACAGCTCTTCATCTCAATAAACCAAAGGCACATACTGAATTTCATTTTGATATGTCATACGGTATGATCTGGGAGTAAGTAAACTACCCCTTGGCCCTTCCCGATTATGCCCAAAATTTATACAGCTCTTCGTCCCCATATACCAAAGGCACATACTGAATTTCGTATTAATATGTCATACAGTATGACCTGTAGACCGTTCACAAAATTTGTGGGTAAGGAAACTACCCCTTGCCCTCTCCCGATTATGCCCAAAACTATACAGCTTTTCATCTTCATATACCAAAGGCACATGCTAAATTTTATTTTCATATGTCAAACGGTATGACCTGTACAAACTCCACAAATATAGTGGCATCATCGCGAAAATAGCCAAAATGGATAGATGTATAGAGATACATGTTTAGGTATACAATATAGATGTATAGAGGTATATGTATAGGTATACATATGTACATAGATGTACAGATATAGATATTGAACATATTGCATACTTACATATACCATTTATTAATGTAAATTGAATTAAAGCTTTTTTGTTTATAATTTTGTTAAAAACACAAAATTTATTTATTTATTTATTTTTTTGTGAAAATTAAAACAATTTTAATTGATTACAAAATTGTTATTTATTTTTTTGTGAAAATTAAAACAATTTTAATTGATTACAAAATTGTAAACACTTCAATTGTATTAATTGTTGTTGTTGACAAGAGTTATTTGTGATAGACGATTTACCATATAGCCCAAGAGAGCGCCTTAGGGTTAAACAAAATGTAAATATTTTTTCATCTTTTCAATCATCCACTTGCACTTTTTGTTATTCACCAATCTTACCAATGCTATTGCCAATTTATTTTTTGTAATAATTTTTGCTACATTGTTTATGGTATGTACACACATATGTATGTATGTATGTATGTATGTATGTATGTATGTATGTATGTATGTATGTATGTATGTATGTATGTATGTATGTATGTATGTATGTTTATCGACTAAAAATGACTTATATCGAGTCATTAATATTTCCAAGGTATCGCATATTTGCCAGTTTCAAGGATATTAACCAATCGTTCACCCGATGTAAATGTTTTTTTAGGTGGCGGTGGTGGTGGACATTTGATGGTCAAGTAACCATTTGTAGACAAATCCGATATAACATCGTTGGAACTAAAGCCTCTTGGCAATAGGTATTTTCGAAAAAAGCGACGTTCTACATAACTATTGCCACTGTCAGTACGTCTGCCGTGCTTTCCCTCCACAATGATATAATCATCGTTTGTCTTCACCTCTATTTCATGAGGTCTAAATTGGCTGACATCGATGTTCACTTGAAAGCCCTTTT
Organism: Phasia obesa; assembly: GCA_949628195.1. Classification (NCBI taxonomy): domain Eukaryota; kingdom Metazoa; phylum Arthropoda; class Insecta; order Diptera; family Tachinidae; genus Phasia; species Phasia obesa. Next base: position 71,142,249 of record OX451217.1, on the reverse strand, counting down.
CATCAATACGCACACGTTCACCATTATAGAAGTTGTCCCAGATAACAGGATATGACCAGTCCAGTAAACGGGACTGAATGAATTGATTACGTACACGACGCGTTACTAATTCGTCCATTGGCTTAAGCAGAGAACTAGAGGGCCACAATAGACGTGGATCATCCCAAAGGTAGGGATACAAATTAAAATCGTATGGTGGGTAATAGCGCGGACGTTCGAGCTCAAGTGCAAGATCGCGATAGGTTGTTGGCACGAGTGTCATTTGTACTTAATCTTTGCAATGTATGTACGTCTAAATACTTTTTTCTAGCTTAATAAACTGATGAATAGCAATTACAAAAAATATATGAATACTTTTTTGGTTGATTTAAAAAATTTACTCTTGTGCGGTTATCAAAAAGGTTTGCTACTGACTGAATGAAATTAAATGTCTTTAAAATCTGTTGTTGAAGGTGTGCAGCAAATTAAAAAATTTTATTTTATTGCATTTGTTTTATGTCAGTTCTGAATAATACGGCCAAAATTGTGGTAAGAAAAATGTATTTTTACCTTTTTAAGTAGAGCACTTCAAAGTATTTGTGAGCGTGATAATTTACTGTGTTGTTGTGCCATAAACAAGCGCAAAGCCATGGAAATCAAAGTTTTTCTCAATATCGTGTTGTATAAAGGGTTTTCTAATAAGGATGGGCAAATAAAAAAAAAAAAATTCTTCAGAAATTTTTTTGTAAAGAGGCCCTTATCTAATTTCAAGCAGTGCACTCTATCTATAGTTTAGTACCGAATTGCTCACTCACTGCTCACTCATGTGTGAGTATGTACATTTTAGTTTTTTCTGCTTCTTTTCAGTCACGTGTGAGAGACTAGAAAATATTTTATGTTTGTTCATTTATAAGTGAGATGATTTATTTTTTCCTTTCTATTCAAAAGTGAATACAGTAAACACGGTAGATTGGTTCCGCGTTAAAGGAAAGCGCGTTATGTACAAATGATTCACGTTTAACTCTCCTTAAAGGGGATTTAAGTCAAATATTGAGAATAAATATTGAGAATGTCATGAACGAAATATCTGCGTTTTATTAAAATCAAACTAAGAACATTTTAAAAAGAAAATTTATGAATTTATGAATGAAATAAAAAACAGTTAAAAAATACATAGTTTTATTACATGTTTATTTGCAATCGGAGCTATCTGAAATGACAGTGTTGAAGATTTATTGTACATTCAGTCAAGTGCGAGTCAGACTCACACACGTAGGATTTCGTACTATCTTCAATATGTAATTTTAAGATTACAACTTATAAATTTTTTATTAACTTCTTAATTATTTTTACTACTAAATCGCTGTGTAAATCTCAAGTATTTGGCTATAACGTTTTGAAGAGAGAGAGAGAGAGAGACAAAATCAAATTCGTCACATCTAGGGAACACCCTTTCATTTTTATTACTTTTATTTTCGTTACTTGTTACAATAGATAATGTAAAATATAATTACTGTAAAATTTAAGTGTCAGCCTATTACTGGTTTCATATAAAGTCATATATGTCACTATCGAAATAACCTTTATGTTTTGGTTTTATTTTTGTACTTTTTATAGGAAACAATTTTATACATAATCTGTGTAGATTTAAAATGTCTACCAGTTTAAAATAAGGCTACGGTTTAAAATAAGGCTACATACGACATCAATTTGTGTCACTTTGGCAAACCTTTAATTTTTATTTTTTTTTTGCTATAGCAGACATAATTCAACACACTATATATATTATCTATATAAATTTATGGTTAAAAAATTATTTCATATTCGTGAAAATTTATCATCTATCAGAACATCGTTTCAATATTAAAAATTGTTGTTATATCGGCATTGGAAATCCATTTTCTAATTAAATATCAAGAGTCTACCAATTGCTGTTAAAAAACAAGGCCATATACATGTGTGAAAAACATTTCACTGTCGGAACACCCCTTATTTTTTAGTAATTGTTGTAGTGACCGTGGCAACATATCTTCTCTAAAACTTTTAAGTGTCTACCTATGTATTATGATTCAAAATTGAGGCCATATACCTACATGAAAATCACTTCGCGGTCGGCATACTATTTAATTTTTTTATAATTTTTCATATTAGTTTATATAGTAAACATATTTTTAATTACTGTGTGTAAAGTTCAAGTGTCTTACGATTCAATAAATAAAGATTTATAACGTAATAACTCGTCGCTTTCCGAATATCCTCTCAGTTTTAGTATTTGTTGTATAGCGGCAATAATAACTATAACTTGTGGGAACATTTGCGGTACCAGAGATAGAAGACGCTGATAGACGGACAAAGATTGCAATGAAAACAATATGGTTACGTTTTAATATTTTTTATTTTATTTCAAATAAAATATCTATAACTTTTAGTACATAACCAATTTTTTTACAATTCAAAAACTAATAAAATAATTTAATTTTATAACAACACAATTGATACAATCTCCAAAGGTACGACAAATTAATTATCATTAAGGATTTCGCAGTACAGAAATATGACGTGAAAATACCCGCGTTATATGGGGGAACACCCGTGTTATACGAGGGACTGAAATCGCATAATATGAAAATGCGTTATAAGAGTACCATGTTACGGTTTTACTATTAAAAAAGTTTAATAAACGGCCCTAATCCCGTTGGCGTTTTAATTTTAATAGTCGTTTCTATGTCGTTGCGTTTTTATCGTCGTTTCGTTCCTAAATTCGTATTCTTGAAATATATTGAAACGATGAAGAAACGTCATCGAAAACAAAAAGAAAATTTAATAAAGTGTGATAGCACTGCATTTCTTTGCGTTGTTATTTATGACCTCTTTGTTAATTTCTGAAAAGTTTGTTATTTCTTTGTGAGTTTTAACAAAATATGGCGATTACTGAATTTTATTTTCGGAGTTCAAGTGATGATGATGACTTAATGGATATAATAAATATACAACGACAGAACGTTGCCATCCCAGATTCTAAGTACGAAACTCGATTAGTAGCGATCTAACTTCTTCATGGTCGGCGTTAATTTGTTTTTAAAATTTTAATAGGTTGTTGCTCTGGAATCAGATCTTCCTTTTCATCTTGATTTATTTTAATAAAAAAAACATTTTTCTCCTAATTTAGTTTTACTTACTTTATGCCAACCTTCTACATCAAGAACTGGAGGCCCAAACGGGTTTAATTTTTCGGTAGTTTCGCTTCAAAAATCACAAAAACCACACATTTTAGGGTTTTATGCCCTTTCGAAAACCCTTAGCATAAGCAGGATGTTTTTCCTTTTAAGAAACTAAAATTTCAAAATTACTTAATGTACTTTTTTTAATTTAATTTTTTTTCTTGTAGTCGTTTGAATTTCGTTGCCTACAATGATGACGACAGATAACGAATGTTTTGTTGTCGTTTCTATCTTCGTTTTAAAATAGAGAATAGCGATATATTTACGACGAGTGTCGTTAACGCCGTATTTATTTCGTTTTCAAACTACAACTCCAACGGGAATAGGACCGAATATTGCAGACTTAAGTTAGTTTTTGATCATTAGGCCATAAATAGGAGGAAATTGAAAAAGATCTGGTTTATATATTAAATCGAAGCTAAATTTTCTATCGCATTATAATAAATATTTGTATTTACACGCCCTCAAAAATAATGAGAACCACTAAAAGATCGTTAAACTTTGAACTAATGTGCTAAAAAAAACTACTGACGTTCTATCGTGGGTTAAAAGTTTGTATGAATACAATTTTTGTTCTTTTCCTTTCAGTTTAAGAATTACTGATAAATAAAGAAACACATCTTTATTAATGCTTTTTAAGACGATTGTAACCACTTAAATACAAGTGGCCTGACCGGTTCAAAATTGACGTACTTTAACAGAAGTATTAAATATAAAAGTATTTATGTATATTTAAAAATATTATATTTAAAATATAAACACATCCTCGAATTAATATTCTTCCTCAGTTTCTGAACATTCGGTCGAAATCCATTATTTTTTATGATATCATTAGTAATTCTACAACATGTATTCAATCTTTTCAAGCCACATCTAATGTTAAGTAGGGAATTCATAGTACCTGCTAAACTTAACTTAACAGTTGAAGTCGTGTTTATCCATTCATATCAACTTAGTGACTGCTGATCCAAAATTATAATTTCTTTTACGGTTCAATCCTAGATTTTACTTTTCTAACAAGGTACTCCCGTTATTGCAGGGTAATACAATTTTGATGTAAACCAACAAAAATTTGTGGTTGATTTTTTAAATAAGACCAAAATTGTTATACGATTTTTCTAAAATTAAATAATGCCAAACAAGTAATTGAATAAATAAGTAATTGAAAAATACTAAAATAAATGCTAACTGCTAAATGAAAAATTTGCGGATAAAACAAAAAAAATTCAAAATTTTGCTTCAAAACTGCCACACTGGTAGCATGCCAGCTTTCAAGAAATTAGCTTAGTGTCGCTATGTCTTATAAATACTTATATTACGCTCTAAATATTTAGCAACAAGTTTAGAAGTTTATGTAAGCCAATTAATTTTCTTTCTTTTTATTAACATAGCATTTATTATTACATTCAATTAAACTGGAGTGGCCAACACTCAACTTTGCCCAATGGAAACAGATATTTTTTATTGATATATTACATAAAGAATATAAGTTCAAAGTATATTCGAATCGAAAAATTAATTATTTTCGGTTTCGTGTGTTAAGTAAACTACCCCTTGCCCGTTCCCGATTATGCCCAAAATTAATACAGCTGTTCATCTTCATAAACCAAAGGCACATACTGAATTTCATTTTGATATATCATACGGTATGACCTGTAGAGCGTTCACAAAATTTGGGAGTAAAAAACTACCCCTTGCCCCTTCCCGATTATGCCCAAAATTTACACAACTCTTAATCTCCATATACCAAAAACACATACTAAATTTCGTTTTAATTTGTCGTACGGTATGATCTGTAGATCGTTCACAAATATTGGGGGTAAGGAAACTACCCCTTGCCTGCTCCCGATTATGCCCAAAAACTATACAGCTCTTCATCGCCATATACCAAAGACACATACATACTAAATGTCATTTTGATATGTCAAACGTATGACCTGTACAAACTCCACAAAAATAGTGCCAACCACAAACATCATCGCGAAAATAGCCAAAATGGATTCAGGAGACCTAAAAACTTATAAATCTGTCGAAATCCAGACCTCGATTTTTTTCATGATTACTATATTTTGCCTTATACTACGTATGGTAAAGTAAAAAGAAAAATTTTTAAAGTCTAAGTAAAAAATAATTTTTAATTTAAAAAAATAGATTTTAAACATCAATTCATGCTCTTCTTCCAAACATTTAGTCTTAAATTTAATTAAGTTATAAAATAAGGAATTTGACAATATAAAATGCATAAACTTTTTTCAGTGCAAAAGTAATAATACATAATCATTTAAAAAACTTCTCTCATAAAACGTTGCTCTGGAACAGCCCTTACATTATACAATATTATTCATTAATTTACTTAATTTAAATGTCGAATATCTCCTAAACTATAAAAGATAACCCATATGTTTAGCGTTCAACTACTGGTACGGAACATGCTGCCTCGATTTCCACATAACGCTCACAGGCAGCAGCGGTAATATTTGCGTTTTGCTCACATATGGGAATCGGATAATTGTTCATCCGACTGTTTAAGCCACTGGCTCACCATAATGATAAGATAATTTTATTATTGCTGATTTATCTGAAATGTAGAAAATAAACAGATTAATAGTAAATTAAACAATATAAGCGCAGTGTTGCCACAAACTCTACCCATCCCTAATGGGAGAACCCCTTGAAAAACTATTTTGTTTTCCTCATTTTTTTCATTCTTTTCGCGCATGTCGTTGACTTTTTTGCAGTGTTTAATTGTGACGTCGTATTTGCGCCGTTCTTTAAAATTTCAAAGGTTGATAGATCATACTAGATAAATGACTCATTTGTTTTGATTTTTATTTCTTTATTTATACAAAAGAAAATAAATTTATTTTTTTAAGTAAAAGCTAAAAAAACTAGAATAATATTGCTTTAAAAATATTGAACATCACATTCTGTAGTTATAACAGAAATACAGTGCATGGGAAAAGTTTTCGAATATAAACATACTTAACAGTTAAAAAAGAAATTGTTCATGATCATTTATTTATAAGTTGGCTGAACATCCGTTAAGATTCATATTACACTCTTTGTATAATTTTAATAAACTCACTATCAAATTTATTTGTATGGAATCAAATTCCATTTGACACTTTATTGATAAACAATATAAAAACTTTTGCACAAACCTTCTTTTTAGAGTAATTAAAATAATAATGTTCAGAAAATTTTTTTCGACTTGAAAAAATGGAATGAACAGGATTTCCTCCTTCTGCCTTCATTTTTTTTTATCACGTCGAGACTTTTTTAAGGGTCATATTTGATCAAAACTCGAGAACGCTTAATACGATTTACACAAATGAGACACCAGAGCACTAAGGGCAAAATAGTATTTTTTGAATTTAATTAAATGGATTGATGTTTTGCAAATAAAAACCTTATTGTATCAAAATTCATTCTGTAGAGTAGAATTTTATTTTTAATTTTTCTATTGTTCTTTTAAGCCCAGTATTCTGTTCAGCTTTTCTTCCGAAATGCTGTCAAACTACATACATATGTATGTACATGTAAAATTTGTATGAAAAAGTCATGAAAAATGTTACAGAAGTAGTACTCTGTTTTTACTGTGAAAAACATTGAAATGTTTCTGGAAACATTTTACCAAAGCTGTGAAATAAAATGGAATTATTTCAACAACAGCTTTTACTAACCTTTGTAAAGCAATCTGGTATACTTAATAATTCTTGCAAAAAAAAACCGACTTCAAAACAGATAGTTGGCTACCAGTTCTAAACTAAAAATGTAAAAAGTAATCTGTAAGAACTATATATAAACCAAATAAAAGATAAACAAAATGCGCCAAAATTAGAAGGAAAGGAAGTAAAGACTATGTGTAATTCAAGCATCTCCTTATTACTGTTCAAAAGTTAAGCTATTTTCAACAACATCCGTCTTTTATAGAGACACCACTTAATTTAAAATTTTTATAGCTGTAATAGCGACTATAGTAATATACATTATGTGTAAATTTCAGTTGTCTATCTAAAATGGCTCAATTTCCAATTTTATAATTCTTATAGCGGACATAATAATACATAATAAAATTACGTCAGTTATGAGGACACCCTTTAAGTTTTTATTGTGGACATAGTGATATTCGCTTTGTTAAAATTTCAAATGTTTATCTATAAGCGTTCAAAAGATAATGTCATATACATTAAATATCATTAACTTTAAATACACCCATTAATTTCCCACTTTTTACTATAGCGGGCATAGTAATATACATTCTGCAAAAATATCAAATGTCTGTCTATAACGGTTTCAAAGATAGGGCAAAATTAATCAAAAAATGGTTCAAAGGTTTAGTCATATACAGCAAATTACAGAACTATTGGGACACCCTTTAAATCATAATTCTAAATATTTAAACTTGCTACTATACCAGACAAAGTTGTGAAAATTCTGCGTAATTTTTAAGGGTTTGTCTATAACGGTTCAAAAGATAGGGCAATATAGGTCAAATTCCATCACTTATGGGGACACCCTTTAATTTCTAAATTCAAATTATATACCTGTTATAGCGGACTTAGCAATACAGATTCCTTGTAAATTTCAGCTGTCTGTCTATAACAGTTTAAAAGTTTGACCACATACATCGAATTACATTAACTATTGGAACACCTTTTTATTTCCAAATTCAAATTTTATACTTTTTGTTATAGCGGACTTAGTAAAACAGGTTCTTTCTAAATTTAACGGTCGGTGTACAACTGTTCAAAATATGGGCATATATATATCAAATTTATTGAACTATTGGAGTACCCTTTAATTTATAATTTTGAATATTTATCCTTTTAATTATAAAGGTAATAGTAGTCGACATTCTGTCAAACTTTCAAGGTGTTGTCTTTAAGGGTTCAAAAGAAGGTTAAATTACGTCACCTATGGGAACACCCTTTAAATGTTAAGTTTATTTTATATTGTATGTGGACACCCTTTAAATAATGAAATCTTTTTAAAACGGGATAATCTGTAAGCATAACCTTTCAAATAAAGAAAAAAATTTTAAAATCGGTTCAGAAATGGCTTAGTTCTGCGGGCACAAACATAAACATAAAAAAGCAACATTCAGACGAATTGATAACCTCCTTCTTTTTTTGAATTCGGTTAAAAACAATCAAATCGTAAAATTCTTCCAATTCGCGAGATAGACACCACATTTTAAATGTCAAATTTTCTTTGTGAAATAAAAAATGTGGCTCAACATTTTTCACAAATTCGAACTGATTAATAGGCCTTAGTGAAAAAAGTACCAAACTTCATCAAAAAAATTATTCGAATGTGTTAGATATGTACATACTTGAAATCTTAATTCAATTAAAAACAGAATATAATTTAACTGGAGCTTAGAACTAAATATGCATATTTTAAGCAGAATGTTTTCGTTATACTTGAAAATTCAAATAGGAATCAATTGTATAAATTAAGCCATGTTGCCCGATAACTTTTTAAAAATGGCTCTAATGCTTTAAACACATAGACGACAGATAGACGTTGGCTACAATTGTCGACGTGTAGTCGGCTACTTAATTGTATTGAAGACGACAGCTATACCAAAACTATAAATGTACCAGTGTAGCACTGATGCCGCGGTTATACCAAATTTGGTACAAATGTAGCACAAATCTCAACACTGATTTAGGCACTAAATATTATACAAACTAGTTCTTGTAGAAAATCGAATCAAAAGTTTATCCTAAAAGAAGGAGATTTCTTTAGCCCGCCTCAGCTCATTGAAGCCGGAGAATATCGGACCTTTGATCAGAAAAATTGTTCTGGAACCCACGGTCGCAACCCATCGCATATATAATGGGGTATAGGTGTGTTCGGGAGGGTTCGGATTACAAAGTGGTGAAAGATTGTTTGACCTCAAGGAGTTATGATCTATTAAGTCGGAGATTTCAAAGCAATATGTACCTTTTTCAAAAAAAAAGTTTAAAAATTTCTGAAAGACACAAAATCTTCATTTTTGGGACCCAATAGCTTATAAGTTCTATAATTATTTTATTTTGTAACAAAATTTTTGAAAACAAAAAAAGTTATAGGCATTTAAAAATTAAAATTTTCTAAAAAATTTTTAATTTTAACAAAATACAGAGAAAGTCCATTTTGGCATTTACTTTCAAATGAGTAATATAACTTTGAAATCGGTAACCATAAAAAATTGATTTTTCGCCCCCTTCTCAAAACTTATACTTATTACTAAGTATTAGTTATAAGCGTAACTGAATATTTAAGAGATAAAAAAAACCTTTTTACCACGTTTTATCACTTCACTTTCATAATAAAGTTCAAATAAAAATTAAAATTTATTTTAAGTCTTCCATAACTTTCTTTCTTATCGATCGATTTTTACAGTTTATAGCAAAAATTAAAGACCAAAGTCTCACCTGCATGTTATGGATTTTTAACAGCCTTCTCGTGAAATGATCTACTGTACGGCGCCTTATCTGGAAAAGCAACATTGAATCTAAATTAACACAAATTAAGTTAAAAGCAGTCCAACTAAACTGGCTTATTGACAGAAACTCTACCCTCAGCTTAGATTGCAAACTTTTAATGTACAAGTCGATCCTCAAACGAATTTGGTGTTATGGAATTCAGTTATGGGGCACTGCCGCAGCTAGTTAATGATGAAAAAAATTCAAAGGCGACA